>KL284247.1:3117-15822 GCA_000699545.1 Podiceps cristatus
TTTTTTTTTTTTTTTTCCCTGAGTAAAATGTGTAAAAGAAAAATATTCCAGGACTATCAGATACACAGGTGGGAAATGTAGCAGGGAAGAAAATGCACTGAATTAGAAGTTAAAGTCCCATTATCCTGAGATCTGAGATGAGTACTATCATGTTTTTACACTTTTTATTGTCTTCTACCCTGTCTTTCCTTTCCATTTAGACATAAGGTCTTCTGTGTCTTATTGTGTGTTGTGCAGAATGGAAAGTTGTGGATCTCTACTACAGCAATAAGACATTATAAACCCCCAAAAATTATACTGCCAATGAAAGTAGTGAGTGGTTCTTTGATTTTCCTGCCAGCAACTATATTTGACTTGCAACGCCAACATTAAAAAAAGAAATAAAAAAGCAAATATCATAACATCACTATGAATTACATATAACTATCCTTTTAAAGCAAAGGAATATGGAGTTTGGGTGGTATTGTAAGTGGAAACAGATCTTCCTCTTTTCTTCTCTCACTTATAATTTATTTCTCATTAAGTCCAATCTCACTAGTAATGGAAGAACTTGGTAGACGTCTCTGACACAGGACAGTCTTGCGCAAATGCTGAGCTGGAAGCACTGGGATTTTCCTTTCCATCCTTGCACCCTCACTCCCATAAATCTTGTAGCTCTGCTCAGTCACACTTTGGTGACCAGGGACTAAAACTAGGTAAAAAAGGGAACACTAAAAGCAAGGGAGATTATCTCTAGTCTTCAATTCCTTGTCTTCCCCATCACAGAGTGTTGATATCTTGCAAACAGCACTAACTGGGACATATCTAAGCAAGGCTCAGGCAGGACAAATTTGAAGAGAATTTGTCTCTGTTGTTCAAACAATTCAAATATGTATGTCTAATCTCATAGGGGAGTAATAATTCATTCACATAGTAATGAAGGCCTTGTTCAGAACACAATTAAGTGCTTCCCCAAAAAAGTCTGGAATATACTATCAGTTTTCCCCAATCTCTTGCAGAAGTCAATGACTTTTGAGAGGTAAATTGTTAACTCCAGTGAGACTAGAGTTTTGTAATAATTTATGTAAATATTGAATTTACTACAAATACAAATATTTGTGTATTTATATATATATTTAAAAAATATATATAAAATACTACGGCGTGGGGTTGTCCATTTGACAGCATCTGAGGTGATGCAAAGCAGTTTTCAACCTTTAATTTTTAACATAAAATGGCATTGGATTGCATATTTGAGATTTCTTTTCTAACTCATCTTTTATTTTTGGTGGTTTTTTTAAATCAGTGATTTTTTTTATTCAGTGGAAACAGACCTGGAACTGGGAAATATCATGATCTGAGGCATAGGAATCTTTCAGAAAAGTATTTCTATGCAGTTACGTGTAAAACTATTTATTCTGTAAACGCAGAGAGATTACAGTTCCCTGCTCTAATACCGTGAAATTAAGTCTGCTTTTTCCCCTTATATTAACTTTTAGTCTTACATACTGTTAATTGTCAGGGTCTATCTCTTAACTTCACCAAAAACAGTAGGAATTTTTTTTTCCATTCTGTTTTGCCTTTTTTCTTATAATCAGAAAAGGTAAAGCAGAAGTACAATAAATCTTTAAGCTATTACTATCAGAATAAAATGCACATCACTTGCAGCAGCGGATTGTTTAAAAAATAAACACATATGCTACTTGATTTTCTGTTCACTAGAATGACTTTCTTTTTTCCTTCTTAACAGAAATTCTCTTCTTTTGATCTTACTCAGAAAGGCAGTAAGAGGTTTTTTTAGGAACACTTGAAACCCTCAATAGATGCTGATTTTTCCACATCTGCCATGTTCCTATTTTTCCATGCTGAACAGACATTTTTTAAAAGTAACTGCAGAGCAAAACAGATTTTTCTAAACCTTAATTAGCATTTTTATAAAATACTTTACCCATAGAATTTGATATGAGAACTCTTTATGGCATGACTGGTTTAGCCCAACAGTAGAAGATGTATTATCATCTTATTTGTCTTCTGGGTAGAGATTGTATCCCTGATTTAGCCTTCCATATGCTTTAAAGCTAAATTTTAAAACAAACCAAAGCAAAACTATCATTATTGTTAATCTGCTCTTTGAATTGTATCAGTACTCATTCAACTTTTTATAATGCCAAGACAGTGAAAACCTTACACTGCCATACACTTTTTACAAGAGATAATAGAGTACTCAATACATCATGCAGTACATCATGGAGGCTTTTTAACTCAAGAAGAAGGTTTACTGTGAGGTACACTGAAATAGACTTTTCATAAAAATGCTCCATATAAATTATTTAGACAGAAAATTATATTTACAGTGAAACTTTCTTTTCCTTCAAAAAGTGACATCTTTCAAAGAATAATTTCAGTGTTAATAACTAAAGCTCCTGAAATATTCACAAATACAGCACTCAGATAAACATGGGGTCTTTTGCCAAGAGATAACATTTTTAAGGTTTCTTCATCTATGCTTCTCTAAACGAAATTCTCTCTAAAGTAATTCTATTTCTGTGCTACAGAATAATTACATTCATTTTCTTCCATCAGTTCCACTTTAGCTGAAAGTTGCCTTTTATTTCTAAATTATTACTGTTCATCCCAGTTAATTTCTTTTTCCTTCTAGAAGTTGTCTCAGTATACACTATATGACTGCTAGCTAATTGATTTTGTATCTAGTTCTTAAGTGCTCAGAGATCCTTATCTCTTCCTAAATTCCTATAGATCACCTCTGCTTTATTATGCTCATTGACATTTTTCAAGACAGCTAAGGGATGTGCTTCTGTCAGCATGTCCATAACATCCAATACAGTCACTGTCACAGCTGTGGGTTGTGTGACTAGGACACTTTTTTGTTGGTGGTGACTGGGCTTTTTTTTTTTTCATTTGTTTTTGTTTTGAGTTTTGTGTGTGTGTGTGTGTTTGGTTTTGTTTTGGGCTTTTTTGGTGGTTGTTTTTGTGGTTTGGTTTGGTTTGGTTTGGTTTGGTTTTCCCACAAACACCTTCAGCTGATGTCATGTGGAGACTCTGGGAAGAAAAAAAAAAAAAAAAAAACACCAAAACCAAAAACCAACAATAACAACCCAAACTGTTTCTCTTCCTCTCTCCCTGGAACCACTGGGGAGTTACTGGAGCAGGAATTAGAGTTCTGGAGAGTCCCAGGGTTTCTTATGTTGGGAAATACTGTACTCAACTGAAGATTGTTCTGAAATACCTCTTTAATTGAGCTTGCTCTCTCTGAAAATCAGTCAGCACACTTCTCAGTCACTCATCTATAGTGGTAGCTTAGTGAAAAAACAGTATTTTTGTAATATTTGTTCCCCTCCAACAGTAATATATGCTTATTTTTCTACCATACAAATTTCTTCTAAAACCTATTCTTCTACTGTTATTAAACTGATATAAATCTCAACTTAGAAACGATAAAGATTGTACTTACTTATTCTGGTCTCTGTTTACTCTGTTTCTGAAAACATTTGGAACTGTTATAAACCACAGATTCCTTCAAACTAAACAAAAAAGAGGAAGAAAATTAGGAGCTTTATTGGTAAGATAAACATTAAACTATTATGACTTATTGGATCCAACATGATTTTTTCCTTAAATAATTAATTTCTAAGGAATAAGAGGGAGAAGTATTGATATGTCATATATTTGAAGCAAATTTTACTGCAAATGAAAAAAAAAAAAAAAAAAGGAAATTGTATGACACAAACATCCTTTAAATCAGAAATGCCTTTCTTTTGATATTCATGTTGGCATGTATATTACTTTTCGTGGCTGGACATTTCCACCAAATGAGCTGATTCACTTCACTATCACAAAATGATCATAACTCAACAAAATGTATTTTAATAAAAGCAACGTCAAAGAAACTTATCTGGAAGGAAGAGTGTAAATTGAAAACATGTATTACAAAGGAGTGAATCTTAGCAAAATAATCACAAATGAGGCCCGTGGAAAGAAATTCTGACTTTAAAGAAGTAAAATCAGATATAGTCTTACGAATTTTTCCAAGTTATTGACAAGGCAACCATCAAAATAATATATGAGTGTATGGGTATGCCCAGCAGGTGGAAAAAAGGCCAAGAGATGTAAGTGAAACTTAGGAAACAGAAAATAAAGCTACCAGTTAAAAAAGTGAAGCTTGACATTGTCATTACAATATCACAAAAATGTGTGATATTAGGGTGATTATTTCTCAGTATGGCTGACAAAGCACATATGTCTCGAAGATGTTTCAGGAAATTCAACCATAAAATAAAATACACCTTTTTATTCTGTGACTGTCATTAAAACCTATATCAGCTGACCAGAGTGCTCAAAGAATATTCTGAGTATTCAGAAAGAAGATGAACTCTGCTCCTATAGAGAAGTAAACTCATTTATACTCAACTCTTGTCACCATGGTGATGGTGGTGATGGTCGTCTTCAAATTATGAAGCTATGTCATGTAATTCCTTCTGGGACAAGGAAAACAGTATTTTTTTAAATTTCTTCTCTATCATCATAACTAACACATTTGTGTGAAGCCAATGACAGTCATAAAAGATGAGTTTCAGTGATTCAGACAGCTGACTGAAGGAATTATCTCAGATCTTTGTGCTTCTTTTCCACAACTACATGTATTCTATATTCTGTCTCCTCTTCATTTGCAAATACACCTGTCTTTTCTTTCAAGAGTATCAGGTGTTTACCACAACTATTGCTAACACACTAGATATGCCAGACAAACATTCTAAGATAGTATGTCAAATGCTGTTTCTGAAATATACTGTTGATATGCTTTGCTAAAATGCTTAGGGTTGAAATCACAAAAGGAAGACCTTTTTCACCTGAGACAGATTGGTAGAGACCATTAATTTTGTGAGTTTTCTTTTTTTCCTTTCATTAAAAATATCACAATGTCTGTGTTTTGGAACATAATGAAGCCACTAATTAAATAATTAGTAAAAATAAAATACTAAATAATTACATGCCTTTATGAAGACTCAAATACCAGCAGCAATCTATATTATTTGATAGATGTAAGTTTATCTGCTTTCATAAATAGGCACTTAATAACAAAATTCATCATTTAATAAGCTTTACTAACTTAGGCTAGGATAAATCATCCCTATAGTTCTTCAGATGCAAACATCTAAAATATACAGGTCTACCATGGAAGCAGAGGAGGGCTACGTAGATGATTAAGGGCCTGGAGCATCTCCCCTATGAGGAAAGGCTGAGTAAGTTGGGACTGTCAGCCTTGAGAAGAGAAGACTAAGGGGGGACCTAATTAAAGTTTATAATTATGTGAAGCAGGGGATGCAGGGGGAATCAGCCAGCCCCTTTTCAGTGGTCTGTGGGGATAGGACAAGGGGCAATGGCTGCAAGCTGGAACACAGGAAGTTCTGCACCAACATGTGGAAAAACTTTTTCACAGTGAGGGTGACAGAGCACTGGAATAGGCTGCCCAGGGAGGTGGTGGAGTCTCCTTCACTGGAGATATTCAAGACCCTCCTGGACGCCTATCTGAGTGCTATGTCCTAGGGAGCCTGCTTTGGCAGGGGGGTTGGACCCGATGATCTCTCGAGGTCCCTTCCAACCCCTACAATTCTATGATTCTATGATTCTATCCTGAAAGATTAAAACATATTTAGTACAATCACATTATTTAAATATAATGTAAGGTTATCTTGATTAGTATAATCATAGAATCACATCTTTGTAGAACAGTTGTGTGGAACCTTTGGAAATCATGTGGTTCAACCTTTAGGTTAAAGTAGAGCTAACACCAGGGCAAATGGCTTAGAACCTTCGCCTAGGAAACTTCAAAGATCTTTAAAGATGGAGAGTCCACATCATCTCAGAGTAGACTGTGCAATTTTCTATTACTTTCCCTCTGACGAATTTTTCTGATATCTAACTGGAACCTTCCTTGCTGCAAATTGTAACTGCTTCTACTTCCTGCTCACTGTGCACTTCCAAGAAGAGTCTAGCTTTGTCTTATTGTTCTAAGAAGAATGGTCAAATAGCTTCCCATTAACTGAACATAGCCATTAATACTTTTCTTTAGCTTCCCTTCATCAGGCTGAGAAAACACTCTCCCAGCCTCTCCTTATGTGATGAGCTTCTGTCCCTGAACATCTTAGTGTCCTTTTGCTGCATTCACTCTAGCTTGCCCACGTGTGTTTTTTTGTACTGAGGACTCCAAAACTAGACACAGCACTCCACATGCCAACTCCTCAACTTATAAATATCAGAGAAACATAATCACTTTCCTCAGCCTGTTAGCTCTGGCCTTAGAAATGAAGCTGAATGTGACTGATCTTTGTCATCACAAGGACTCTCCGCTGACTCACATTCACTGTGTTCATATTGACCTCCTGGTTCTTTTCTGCAAAGCTGCTTTCTAGCCAACTAGCAACTTCCAGCTTCAATTTTCACATGGGATAATCCTACACCAGGAGCAAGACTTTCTATCAGACAGCTGAACTTCTCAGCAGCCCATTTCTGTAGCCTGTTGAGAACCCCCTAAATGACAGCCCTGTCCTCCAGCACACTGACTATTTGCTGAGTTGAGCAGAGCTAATGTTAGGTCAGATTGCCCAGGGCCTTCTGACAGAAACTAGAATATGTCACACATAATAAGGAAGGCTTTTTGTTTGTTTTGTTTTATCTTTAATGAACTTAATACTTGAAAATACAGCTTGCAGTTCAGATTAGCCTTTGAAGGGCTTGTCTCAAACCTTGCCTTAGTTCGCACTTCCTCCAAATTCATTTTATCTGAATAAATCTACTGTTTTATTATGTATTTGCTAACTCGGACCAAAACATCTTTCAACAGATACCCTCTGGGGAAAGATGAGGGAAGCCTGAAAATGAAATTCATTCCTTGCCTAGCTTCCAGAATTATAGGTTCTTCATAAAAACACTTCCATCTGTTAAAATGTTCCAACAAAAGTTCCTTATAATCAGGATGGTATGTAACTTAGTTTATTGCAGGGGGAAGGACTGAAGAAGGAGAAAAGCTAGGCATTTAAGTACCTTTGACCCATCTTGTGACTGGGAATCCAACTTTTTCTGTTTGTACCTAGAACTACCTAGAACGTCCAAGCAGAAAAAAGTAAGCACATTGAAGATGCTGATTTGATTTCCCTTTGATTTAGGTCACAGTGTTACAAGAGTCTGCAGGCATTTTTCCCTCTCATTATTCATGTTTCATGTTGTTTAACTGTCTTATTTGCATTTAGGTACAAAATGTGGATCAAATATGAAACAAAATATAAATATTTGTTAGGTATGAACCACAGGTTAATACAGATACAATTGATTTTTATACAGTATTAGACTTATTCCTTCCCCCCTTTCATCAGTTCTTTATTTCATGTTTTGCTTCATGTCAGTGTCTCTTTTTCTCCCAGTTCTATATCTCTTACTTTCTTTTCTTCTGTATTTCTCTTGTCCTCAAGTGTAATTGCTGTATATGTCCCATTAATTTCCCTCATACATAGGACTCATAATCATAACTTGTTTTTCCTCACTCAGTCTGTTTGATGTTTGAAAGCATATATACACCTGATTTTGAACATTTTAGAAGTTAGTAGCAATCATTCATTGTCAAGTTAACAAAAAAATGTAGTTACTCTGAATTTCCATGAGCTCACTCATCAAAGAGTGGTGATGCTGACAGAATTCTGATCTTGCATCATAAATTCCAATGACTCTCTTTCTTAACATTTTTATTCAGTTCTCCTTACGGTTCTGCATGACATACAAGTTTCTTAAGGTTATTTGTTGCCAGTATAATAGCAATAATACAGGGAGGATATTTTGCACATTTTAGAAATATAGAAGTCCAATTGAAATTCTGCTAGAAGTGGATAACAGGGCTGTGCCTGTGTGCACACCCATTGCTCTTTTCTGTAGATATGAGTTAATGGACTGGCTTCAGACAATGGATGGACTTGGAACTAAGTGACTCACTGGACCTTCCTAATGAGTATTTCACTCACTGTTACAACAGCCCTCCAGGGGATAACACTGGGCAGCTCTAGAATTCCCCCCATGCAGCTCCTGCTGTGTCCAGTCTAATTTGTATGCCTAAATGTCTTGATTAACATCCCAAATTGAGTGTCTGAAATAGTCATCATTTTATATTCTATTTCAGTCAATAAAGAAATGCTTCAGTTGTCAAAGGTCTACCCGATTCCTAGCTTGTCCAAAGGAATGAAAAGCTTCCATAAGTTCTGTTTCATATTCATCATTCCATGTTGGTATCTTAGATATCCAGAAACAGCTGAAATAGCAATAATGTTTCATTGTCACTGTAAACCAAAGTGTGTGGAGCTTAACTGAACTTTAAGTTGTTCAAGGTTAAAGAGTTCTGATGTTCCTCCATTCATTCCTTCTATCTTTAACTCTGTAAATAATTTGTTCCATTATGTTGGAAAATATAGTGATACTACATTCCTATGCATTCAGGTGTTTTTAACAACTCAAAAAACCTTTAATCTTCATAGCTAAAAATCCCCTAAATAAAAAACCATAAGTGCCTCAATTTGAAATTTATTCCCATCCCATCTGTTTTACTTAAGATGTCTGGTCACAAGAAAGCACATACATCACCTGGAGTACTGTGTCCAGGTCTGGGCCCCGCAGTACAAGAAAGATGCAGAACTGTTGGAGAGGGTTCAGAGGAGGGCCACGAAGACGATCCGAGGGCTGGAGCACCTCCCCTACGAAGAGAGGCTGAGGGAGCTGGGCTTGTTCAGCCTAGAGAAGAGAAGGCTGCGGGGGGACCTCATTGCAGCCTTCCAGTACCTGAAGGGAACATACAAACAGGAGGGGAATCAACTTTTTAAAGGGGTAGAAAATGGCAGGACAAGGGGGAATGGATTGAAGCTGAAGGAGGGAAGATTTAAATTAGATATTAGGGGGAAGTTTTTTACAGAGAGAGTGGTGAGGTGCTGGAACAGGCTGCCCAGAGAGGTGGTGGATGCCCCATGCCTGGAGGTGTTCAAGGCCAGGTTGGATGGGGCCCCGTGGGGTGGTCAAGGCTGGGAGGTTGGTGCCCCTGCCTATGGCAGGGGGGTTGGAACTCTATGATCCTTGGGGTCCCTTCCAACCCAGACCTTTCTATGAATCTATGAATCTATGTGTAAAACATCTATTACAGAAAGTGTTTTATGATAACAGTGTTTATATGAAAGCTAGAAATTTACAGGTGATTTTACTTTTATTATATTAACTATCTTTTAATATTTAATGATGTATGTACATTTAATATTTGATCTAAATTATCACAAAATAATGGTATACTTGTGATGTAGTCTTACAATTTTTCTGTGTATTTCAAAGAGATCAAAGTGTGCTGGAGGCAGGTGCGTATTGCAATATTAAGAAAACACCATGTGCTTAATTCACTTCTCTATAAATAGGCTTGTGCAGTTATCTGAGACACTCTGGAGTACCCAAGATACATGTCAACATCAGACAGATATGATACAGGAAGTATGGGAAACCCAAGCCCTTGTGGAGCAGCACCTAGTGGTGAGGAGGAATGCATAAGGGCATCTCAAATGACATCAAATACCTCTTTGTGGTCAAATAAACTGTATTCAGTTGTACTTTTTCTGTGTGCCCTCATATAATTTGATCAGATCTGAAAGGATGCTAAAGATTAACTCCCAATTAACAAAATAAGTTTAGTAACATTAATCTGATTGACATATTGACTCTTCTTCTTAGGTCTAGAAGTAGGCAAATGTATTTTACTTTCATTTATAGCTCAGAAAGGTAGACATAAAGGTGACCTTTAAGATCAGTTTTAAACAGCTCAACAAAGAAAACATGCATTTTTCATTCTTAAAAAAAAAAAAAAAAAAAAGAAAGAAAAAAAGAAAAAAAAAAAAGAAAATCAACACCAGAAGAAGATGCAACAAAATAGATGACCTTTAGAGGCCCCTTCCAGCCCATATGGTTCTATGATTCTGTGACCTTGATTTCTCTCATCTATTAAACCTAATAAATACAAATAAATAAGAACATTCCTCTTGTGTAACCAATCTGATCAGACTTCATCAAAAGAAATTTTGAGTTCAGAATTTGCAGGTATATGGGTGAAATTCAAAACAAAACAGATAAAATCTTTTAAAGACTGCATAAACAACACATCTGAATAAAACAAGGAAGATTCCTTCACAAAAGTTGGAAAAAAAGTTCTTGTAAGCGCTCAGTCAAATTTGTTGTTGCAGATCTTCTATCATCTCCACCTAGTATTGGCACAGACACTTTTCAATTGTGTAATTTTTCTAGAAGGAGTGTTTAATAATGTATATGATCATAACCTGTATATGATCATAGAATCATAGAATCATAGAATGGTTTGGATTGGAAGGGACCTTAAAGATCATCTAGTGCCAACCCCCCAGCCATGGGCAGGGACACCTCCCACTAGACCAGGCTGCTCAAGGCCCCATCCAACCTGTCCTTGAATACTTCTAAAACTTCCCTGGGCAGCCTGTTCCAGTGTTTCACCACCTTCATCATGAAGAATTTCTTCCTAATGTCTTATCTAAATCTACCCCCTTCCAATTTAAAGCCATTAGCCCTCTTTCTATCACTACATTCCCTTCTAAAAAGCCCCTGCCCAGCTTTCCTGTTGGCCCTTCAGGTATTGAAAGGCCACTATAAAGTCACCCTGGAGCCTTCTCTTCTCCAAGCTGAACAAGTTGAACTCTCTCAGCCTGTCATGATTTTGCTGTTTGGTGTGACTCTATTACTCCGACACTACCAAGGATGAACTCTTCCCACAGGTATGAATGAGTTGCCCATCTCCTCTTTGCCACAGTAGATCCTCTCTACCTGAGGGTACCAAGAAGTTTTAAGCTATGATTAACCTCCCTGAGAACAGTCACACTTTTTCAGTGACAGAAAAATTGTAATGATATTTCATTGGTCCAATGAGGAAATCTTGAGTAAATTTCCTAAGCTAACCAAGCCTTTGTATCCTTGCAGAGGGGATTTTAATACAGGGCTGGTTGTTCTTTCCATCTCTTTGTCCAGTTCATCGATAGATGGCAGCAAATAGCTCTTTTGTCTCTAATCTCCAGCTCAGAGGGTTACACACATTTATTTATTCCGTGTTCTTTTCTATTTCTGCCTTTGTTTCTAAAATAGCCATGTACATGACCGTATGTGACAATGCAGTTACACTATATAGCATATATCCTAAGTAGGTAACTTCTTCATCAGCTTCTTTTTGGGGAGAATTCATAGGGTTTCACTGGGAACTGTAAAGGGTTAATGGCAGATCCAAGTTAACAAGGAAGTGTGTATTTATCTTGTATATGGAAATTTACTGAAATAGTTGAGTCACAGATAGAAATATCCCATATTTAAGTTCCCATTAATTAAGGAGCTACAAAAATCCATCCCTGAAAATATGATTCTAGTATATCCTTTTGATAATATTTTTGTTTTGTTTCTCAGTTTCAGGTTTTGGAAAAGATTTTGCTCCACTTAGACATTTCCAGTATTCCTTGTGCAGCTTGTTCTAGAAAAGCCCCTTGGGCTTAGTTAGTCTGGATAGAAAGCATGTGTAGTTATCTCTGAAGGAAAAAATGTTTTCAAAAACTGCAGAAAATATTGCCAGATTCCACTGTATGTACTCAGAAATATTTTTTCACTTCCTATAACTGTGTCCTGAAAAGACTTTGTTTTCAAGGTTTAGCATTCTCTCTCTCTCTCTTTTTTTTTTTTTTTTTTTTAATGAAAGAAAAAATAATGAAATTAAAGTAGACTTCAAAATCCAAAACTCAAATGCCTCCCTGCTCCCAGTATTATATAAAGAAAGTAGAGAAAGATATAGTAGGGAAAACTTTGCTCAAGCTCTAGTTGAATTATCTCTGACTTCAGAACTAGTAAAGATATTTTAAGCACAAGGAGTGCCTGTTTAAGAAAGTAAAAAAAAAAAAAAAAAAAGTAGAAAGTAGAAAAACAAGCCTCTAATAAAGGTTAACTATGATATTTCAACACTTCATATTTAAAAACTATTGTGCAAATAAAAATGAAAATGTATCCATGTTTACATGAAAGCAAATATCACATTCAACTTATACAGTAGTCGCTGAGAAAATACAAGAAAATTAAGATGAATCAGTACAATATGTTCAGAAAACTTTGCTGAGAATCTCTTTTGCAGTTTGCTGATATCTGAGCTAATGACACTTTATTTACCTCACACTGCAGTAAGAGTACTCTTCCTCACAGTGTGTTGCTATGATGATGCTCTTTGGATATAAAAAAAGTCAGTAAAAAGAGATTAATGGATAGCTAAAAATATTTTGATGTAGTGCACATGATAAAATGAAAAGAAAAATCATGTCAAAATGTCATCTTTTTTGTCACCTCTGTACAGCAAAAGGAGTTAATTGCCTTCTACTGAGAACCACGGGCCAGACTTATCCCTAATAAAAAAGGACAGCTGGAAGAAATGCTGAGTGTCCATGTGAGATCTCATCTGGTTTGAAGACTTCATTTACTATCTTAATACATCCCAGTAAAGTGAAAATTATATGAATCATACTTTTTTTTTTTCCCCAGATGTGGGTTTTTTGGGTTTTTTTTGTTTTGTTTTTTTGGTTTTTTTGTTGTTTTTTTTTGTTTGTTTTTTTTTTTTTTTTTTTTTAGTAGTCTTCTTTATACAAC
>KL284249.1:6647-29056 GCA_000699545.1 Podiceps cristatus
AAAAAGGCTGTTAGCATAGAACATTGCTCAGGGATTAACAACTGATTGGAAGAAAGCATACCTTGGACCACTAACCTGCAGCCAGTTATCAATCTCTAGATGACAATTCCTACCAATAATATTATTGCTAGTGTAGCAGAGTCATGAGAATAAATTTTGAGGTTGTTTTTGAAGTACAGATAAAGTTAAGTCAGAATACTTTTAACTAATTTGTCCTTTTATTATTGTCTCCTCTATTTCCCATACCCTGTATCCCTTCTCCAGAAGTGAGGGGGAAAAAAAAAAATATACACACACAGACACATGGCGGGGAGTATCAGCAGCATTTAAAAGAAAGGGAGGTATCAATAAAATACCATGAACTGGGCATGAGGAACCAATGCAGGCACACAGAGAGAGAGAATGGAATAAAGGCCATGCTGCAGCAGCCACAACTCTCCAAGTATGTGAGCAGAGAAGAGTTAGAGGAGAGAAGCACCATTGCCTTTCCAGGCACATCCTTTTATAACGCAATTCATACCATTTTCTCCACTATAGCTGCTAACATCACGAACAGCAAGAGATGTGTCCACCAACAATAACAAATTAACCACTCACCCACAGAGAAAAATCAATTTGCTTGGTATTTTCTAACTTAGAATTCGGCACAGCTAATGCTACTACCTCACAGAACTATCCTGCCTGGATGGCTGCACACCCTCAGCCCAAGACTGGTTTTGTTTCAGACCAAGCATTTACAATACTTGCAGAGATACGGATTTCCTCAATCATTAGATTGCCAGAGAGATTGAATCACATTTCGGTGTGCCAGCTGATTTTATGGAAAGCCTTGAATAGCAGAGAGATGCACTTTCAGAAAATTTCTAAGGCCAAAAAAAGCTGCATTATACCACAATTGTGCAACTCATACCTTTTCAGTGTAACAAACCTACAATGCAAAAACACAGGAACAACTGAGAATACTCACAGCACATCAACTGTTAAGGAAAATATATGCAACTTACAGTTAAAAGATCTCAACAAGCAGCTTCTACCAAATGCTGACATTCTTCAGGCAAAGCTTACAAGATAAGCAGAACTCAGCTCTTTTCAGGACTACAGCCCAAGTGTATTTGAATTTAAAAATGTGCCTGAAACAGTCTGGAGGACTTAATCAATGTCACACTCTGCGAGGCTACTTCAGTTCTTCAACTGAACAGCTGAATGTCTGCATCCCACACATCAGCTCTCATCAAATACCAGACTTTCCAAATTTGTATTTAAGGATTCTGGCATCAGTTCCAAGAACAACTGTCCCAAGCTGGCTGGCAATGAAATGAGGGCCAAGCCATATTTAGTCAATTTACTGCACTTCAAAACAGTTCCTAAACAATAGCTCTGAGAATCTGATTTTTTTTTTTTTTTTTAAATGTGGGGGTGGGGGTGGGAAAAAAACCACACCACCAAAGAAAAGAAACAGACAAAAAAAAAGAAAAAAAAAACAAAAGACATTTCTTTGCATCAAAATAAAGTTAACACCTGTAAGTTAACAATGCTGCTGTCAGGGTAAAGACAGAAGGATAAGCATAGTGAATCACGTTTTTCAGACTTACACCTTACACTCCAAAATTTTTATGAAATAAAATTTCTACTTCTTTACATTCATGCATGTAAGACACTCTCTGAAAACCAGTAGCAATGTGTTTACAAATTAAGAGAGTACTCTGAAAACTAACTTACAGAATGATTTGTGGTTTGCCAGAACAAAGAGCTTTTTTTCTGTCTAGTAAGGGCTACTCACCTTGTTAAATTTTAGCATTTAATGGACATATGGTATGACAATATATTCCATACAAACATTCTGTCACTCTGGCTAAGCAGTAAATATTAAAACATGTCTAGTTTTATAAGGACAACCTCACACTTAACACGCAGCTTTTATCAAGCAATTCTCCATGGTTTTTGTATTTGTTTTTAAACAACTCTATGTATGGCAAGGGTGTAAACAAGGTAATTCAGAAATCATCTTAGAGCACAAACTTGCATATAAATACAGAATCTAAGAGATATAACTCAGTTTAATACCTTACTGATCCCTAATAAAGATCACTTGCCCCAACAGTATATACTATACAGCTCTTGATATTCATTTTTAACTTCCTGGTGACAAATAATAAATTAGGATACCAAATCACAGGCCTAGCTGCTTGAAAGAGGATCTTTCCCTCAGCATCTCCAACTCTGCTTCCCCAAAACAGACACATTATTGCAGCTATTTTTTGACAGTAATGGAAGAGTCCTCGATGATCCACAACAAAATGTGATCTAAACAAAGCATGTAAAAAGATCTGTGTAACCCAGACTTAGTTTTTATAGTTCCTAATGTCAGTCTCTCTTAAGACCACGGAAAGATGGGTGTCAGTGCTGCAGCAGTGGCAAAACCCAGTCATTTTAGTAGCTATGCTAGTGATACCGCTACTGAGCAACATCTTCCTCCTGCAGGAAATGTTTTGCACAAAATCCCAGGTCTGTCACTGGCTCTGAAGAAAAGATGTTTTCCTTTTTTTCAGAAACCAAATCAAGATGTTTTTAAGAAAAGCATAGCAAGGCCACCAGAACAGGGTCTTCTCCAGGCAGAGCTTGGTACAGAAAGACGTCCATGACCAAAATGTCACAAATGGACAGAACCATGCAACTTGCTATTTTAACAAGGGTTTAGTAACATTGTGATCATATTATTAGAAAATCTCTCACCAACACACAGATGCTTTTCTGCTGACCTGTTCCTACCAGCTCTGCAACAATTCAACTCAAGATAAAGATCCAAAATGAAATCAGTATGAAAAATAGACACACAGAAATTAACGGCAGCATTAAAAATAAGATGGCATGCAGTTTTGTGTGGGGCAGAGATACCTTCAGGTAGAGGGTGGGGGAACAGTCCTTTAGCTAGAAATATTGAGCTTTAACTGCACAAGTAAATACTTCTATTTTTAAGAAGCCAGAGTCACATGCAAAAGATGTTGCAAGTCTAACAGCCACACTACAGCAACAACATTTGCTGGTGCATTTCCTGTGCCTCAAACATTTTCCTAGACTTTCTTTGGGGTTTTTTCATATTCAGCCAACCATTGTCTCTTCATCTGAATACTGCTCCCAGCACTTCATGACACAGACTGAAGACATTGTTTTTGAAGATGAAGGCTAAAAGACAGTTATAGTAAATTTGTGCAAAGCTTCAGCACTTTTTACTTGAGGTGGCTATACAGTAAACTTTTGTGAATGAGATTTCCCATGTGTGAAATATTCCACTTGCTGTTGCTGATAACAGCAGTGGAAAAATCTTTATTAAGAGAAAAATATTTGGTGCTACTACTGCAATAGGATGTTCTTTTCCTTTACTCCCACTTTCTTCCCATCTTGTATGAAGAACCTTGACCACCAAGGTTTTGGGGGGTTTTATGGGGATTGGGTTGGTTTTCACACCCCCCACCCATGGAATTTATAGTCTATAATTTTAACTGCATCCTGAAAATTCCTGGGTGGGGTTGGTTGGTTTGTTTGTTGTTTAATCTCCCATAAATGCCGTTACAAAGGCAGAACACTGGCATGGTGAAAATGTTTTCACATTTTTAAAAATAAAGTACTCATACAGCAACTTTTTCTCATCTTTTTAAGATACACTTGTAAGTCAGGTAGGAAATGATTAAACCTTAATCCTGTTTGGAACCAAATGTTATTTTTAGACATCCTCCCTCCAGCTGAACAGACAACCCCATGTTGCAACATTCCATCCACAAAACCATTTCAACTAAACTATGGTCTACTGTAGCCAGCAACCCACATGAAATAAAAAAAAAATTTAAAAAAAAAAAAAAATGCTGGACTGTCTCCAGGTTTTTCTCACAGCTGCAGACAGCGCAAGAAGATCACAAAAGCTTGCATGCCTGTGATGGATCTTGAAAATATATCCTGCATATATTATGCTAAGAGCCAGGAACAGATTAAAATAAAAGATTAGCTTAAAACGGGTTATTTTCAAAATAAGAAAGCCAATGTTGTTAAAAACTTGTTTATTATGTGGATAAGACCTAATGGGTTTGGAAGTTTTGATTCACAGCCATTCTTAAGCTCCTACAGAAACCGTAAGTGACAAAGACCTTCACCAGAAGAGAAAATAATATAGGCTATGCAAAGGAGGTTATCAATATGATTCTTCAAGTACTTATACAGTTGTAGGCATGTTTTCCAGGGGTATTTTTAAAATCTCATTAATAGCAATAGATGAGGACTTTGTATAAAGTCAGCTAACAACCCTCCCTCTTACCTATTTACAGGGTTCAGATCCTGAATGTGTCTAAATAGAATTACATTTGCAGCCGGGTTTGGTTTCTTGAAGCTTTCCTCATGTACCAGAACAAACTCTTCAGCATTACTTAAAACAGATTTCTTCACTTATCTCTTATTTAACCTTTATCTTCCTATACATTATTTCTGTCTCCCATGGTAGTTCCCTCTCCCTCCCTGTTTTGAAGCCAATTAGAAATGTGAGGATTTGGCCAAAAGCACCAAGATTTGCTTTGAGGTTCCTTGCCCCACATGGCATATCAAGTTCATCATGCTCAAATTACATACTCTAATGATGGTAGCATTTCATTTCAGATTTTGGGGTTAGAGCAGATAATTCTAACTTCAATTTACCCTTAAGAATTTTGTGTTCTCCTCAAGTGGGCTAAGTTTATAAAATTGCAGGTAGACCAGATCACATAGTAGTCATTGGTTTTCCTGGAAAAAATGCAGGAGGGGCCACATGAGAATACATTTAGTTTGTGCCTTTTTTTTTTTTCCTCCAATTTATTAGCTGTAATGAACAGAAGCTGCAGCTTTTTAGAAACCTTAATGGTTTGAACTTTAAAATAAATGTTACAACCACTGATAAAATTCTAGTGTGATTAAGTCAGTCCTTATGAGGTAAACAAATCAGGAACTTTGTTTTCACTACAGACAACTATCTGAAACATCATCTAATATCTGTGATGCATCTTGGCTGCTATGAACATTAGACATTCCACTAGAGATTTTCACCTTGTGTATTTTTTAAATTAGTAGGAACTTATCAAAGATTTCTGCCAAAATTCCTTCCCCCTCCCCCAGTTCCCACTGGAGTAACAACATGCCATCAAAGGATGTCAATTTTTCAGTTTCTCTCAGCTCCAGAGAGGACTGTGTTCAGCCAGGATACTTATGTACCACTTGTATAATGCCTACTAATTACAGTGGCTTCTTCTGTATCTGTATGCTCCAGTAAGTCTTTATTCTTCCTTCCCTCTCATGTCTTTGCTGCTGTCATGCACATAGCTTCCATATTTCACTACCCAAGGTCTGTGCTAAAATATGAATGCATAGCTTAATTAGAGTACATTTTACTAATTTGGTGGAAGTTGTTATTTACTGTGTGCACCTTTTGTCTAGAGAAAAGGGGCTGACCTTCCCAGGCTTCTGGTATCACAGATGGGCTGCAGTCCACGTTTGTCCTTCTAGCCTCTTCCTCCCCAGAACAGTACACTCTGTGTCACTCATGTCCAGGTCAACACCCACCCATTTCTGAGGGGTTCATAAAAAGATTTCTCTGCTGCCACTAGATAAATTCATGCAGTCTCCCTTCGACGTCCTCCCAGATGCCTTTCACAAACAAGGCTGACAGTTAAATGAGGTTTCATAGCGAAAGTCTGGGCCCCAAACTAACCCAGCCTTGCTTGGGCATTCCATAATCTCTCTTCCTTGGAGTTCACAGCAGTTACAAACTATTAGTCTGCTCTAGGAACAGCAACATACCATGCTCCTTGGTCCTACAGCCAGCATATCCTGGCTTACATGCAGTTGTCTGTCTTATCATCAAACGTTGGTCATAACTGAAAACATACAGGGCTAGCAAAAAGAATTTCTAGGTCTCATTTTCTCACAAGTCCACACAACTTTTAAATTTGGAGGTGATTAGCAGTTAATTGCTTAGGAAAGTAGTAAGGTTTTCTAGTTTGTTTGTTTTCTGCTGTTTCTTGATAAGCCTTAGCCATACATACAAATCATTACAAATTGTAAAAGTTTCAACTGAAGCAGTTACCTTAAAACCATCTTAAAACAGTCACACAGAAGGCAATACAATTTGCTGGATCACTGCTCAAGAAAACATGCAAGTGTACATGCAAACATCATGCAGAAAGCAAGAGCAATATGGTGAAAAAAGACTTAATTTGATGACAGTCTTTTCATTCTCTCCAAGATCTCCTGCACTATAATATTAACATAATTACATGGGTATGCCTATTGCCATAATTAACAATCTTATGGTTAATTAACCAATGCTTATTGCCATAATTAAACATATAAGATGGTTATGTTAGGGTTATGTTGAAATTACAGTTAATAGATATCTTACATATAAAGTATTATAAAATTCATAGACAGATAGATCTTATAATACACCCATATAAGTACCTAGTAATACAGGGTCTTATTTCACGAGGATCACTTCATGGAACCCAGGGTGACACAAACACCTCCACCCCACAAATACATACTACATGCTCCACCATTTTTAGTCAACTGCAATATGCCACTGGCCCAAGCAGGATACAAACTCCTTTGGCACTTCTAGCTTTCTTATTTGTCTGCCAAAACTGTAACCACAGACATACTTTGCACATTATTAACATTTTATTAACTAACATGCTATTATTGAACTTAGCACTTACTGAAAGAGAGTATATAAAACCACCTTTTATCATATAAGATTAAATCTGCAGATATTTACACACACAGTATGCACAAACAAGCTTTAAGAGCAGTTTCACAGAATGACAGAAGGGTAGGTGTTGGAAGGGACCTCTGGAGATCATCTAGTCCAACTCCCCTGATAAAGCAAGTTCACCCAGAGCAGGCTGCACAGAACCCAGAAGGGCTTTGAATATTTCCAGAGAAAGAGAGTCCACAACCTCTCTGGGCAGCCTGTCCCAGGGCTCTGTCACCCACACAGGAAAGAAGTTTCTCCTCATGTTCAGACGGAGCTTCCTGTGTTCCAGTTTGTGCCCATGGCCCCTCGTCCTATCGTTGGGCACCACTGAAAAGAGTCTGGCCCCATCCTCTTGACACTCACCCTTGAGATATTTATAAGCTTTGATGAGGTCCCCTCTCAGCCTTCTCTCCCTCAGGCTGAACAGCCCCAGCTCCCTCAGCCTTTCCCCATAGGAGAGATGCTCCAGTCCCCTCAGCATCTTCATAGCCTCCACTGGGCTCTCTCCAGGAGTTCCTCATCTTGATCTGGGGAGCCCAGAACTGGACACAGGACTCCAGATGGGGCCTCACCAGGGCAGAGCAGAGAGGAGGGACAACCTCCTTCGACCTGCTGGCCCCACTCTTCGTAATGCACCCCAGGATGCCATTGGCCTTCCTAGCTGCAAGGGCACATTGCTGGCTCAGTTTGTCATCTACCAGGGCTCCCAGGTCCTGCCCCACAAAGCTGCTTTCCAGCTGTCTGTCAGCTCCAAACAAGTCTTAATATAAAAATGTACTTTGTCTTGCCAGAAGCAATGAACATTTGATTAAATACAGAGAACTTTTTGTATCGGGTAACTCCAACTAACCGAAAATGAGATTTTAAGTAGCTTGCTAGCCATGGTCACACGCACAATCACAAACAAGCAGGTGAATTTCAGAGGAAAATATCAAACCTCCTTAAGAAGAAAAACAGCTCCAATTGTCTTCAAATCGTGACCTATGATCTGTAAGCAGCTGGAAGCTCTTGATTAAAACACAGATATTGGAATCTGATGAGAAAATGTACTTTCTACTATCACTTCATTCTACATGCTCAAGAAAACAGTCCAGGACTTACTTACTGTAAGCCTATCAACACTATGAGACTATATGTTAACATGACTTACAAGACAGAAGTCATTATACAGATTAATTTTAAAAGAAGGTGAATTTTAGTCTTTATTACACTCAGCTTACCCACAATGGCATAGTAAGCATTTCTGTGATCACAATATAGCTAAGAGTACACACCAATGTAACTTAACACCTCTTTGGCTAGCATTTATACATGGTTCAAAATATCAGGAAGAAAGCAAAACTCACATATAATCAAACCATCAAGGAAATAAGCTTTGTGGAAAAACAAACAAACAAAACCCCCAAGGAACTAAAATTCTGCAAGTGCTCCTACTGGGGTTGCTCCAGCACCTATTCCCAAAACCAATACATTCATGGCTAGGTTAGATAAACAAAAAAATACTCAGTTCATTCAAACTACCATTAAATGCTCTAAGTTCAAAACCTAGGTCATGGAATGCTTTGTATTGCATGTAAAGCCTCACTAGCAGCATCGAAACATGTTAGCTTAGTTGTCAACTGGAAGGGAGGGGAGTTTCATCAGCAGAAATGTGTAAAGTGTTTCAATTCTTCATACTTATTTTGCCTATCAATGCTCTAAGATCTAGGAAATAATACTACATTATTTAAAACTCTTCAGATTTCCCAAATCTGGTCTCCAATTTTTGGATTGCCAGAAAAGTATTTTCTAGATATTGGGAAGATTCAGAATGTCTAAAACGCTCTCTGTTCTACGCTAACGGTCATTTGATCACAACACAACAAAGATAAATGATAATTTTACAAAGCAATAAAGTAAAATAGAAATAAAAAACTTATATTTTACATATATAAAATATAAAGCATAATAGAAATTCACATGGAAAATACATAGAAATTACATCATTATGACAATCTGTTTACAATCTGTTTACAAATAGAGTAAAATACTTAATATTCAATATGTAGTGTAAGTAGCTTTAAAAAAATAAAATCAAAAGGCTTTTGTAATACTACAGCCCTTTGGCTAACTATGTAAGTGTGCACAATTACGATGTACATCTCAGCCCTGAATTAAGTTGAACTATACTGCAGGGAAGATCAAACCAGAGCTCAAAGCATTAGAGTTAGAGGTGGTGCTGAAGGGACATGGAGAGTCACGCGGACCTCGGTTTACTGCAGAATGTGCAGATACTGTAGAAATCAATCGACAGCTTCATAATGAGAAGCTGCATCAAAGACACAGCCCAGCTACAAACATGCTCACCATGCAGGGAGACAGCCAGGAGCTTCCCCTTCTTCAAGTCTGCCTTTCTTTTTTGTCACTGTTTTTGTAGAGCTTGTTAAAAAAAAAAAAAAAAAAATCACTGTAACCGAGTACGCTTTACTGAGGTGGACTGAAGTATACAAGGACAAAGGGTCATCATTATTCAAGCGTACCTTTCAGTCAATCATTCATTCGTCACAGAAAGCTTTCAGGCACTGCATTCAGACCTGACTACTAGCAAAGGACACATTTTGCAAGACAGGGCTAAACAACACACCCCCAAAATGACTGCCACATACTAATGAAAACTTATCTAACCAACACCACGCCCAGTTATGGCCTTTTATTTTTTTTTCTCTCTCTCTCCTTACAAGAAGTAGATGATTCATTGCTAGATAAACAGCAAATACTATGTAGTGACCAATCTGGAGCCTTTCCCCTCCTCTCATTTCTCTTGACACGTAACTTTCTTTTAACTGATAAGATATTATAGTCTGGAAGGAACCTGTGGTCTGTACAAAGAGCTATTACTTTCTGAGGAGAAACTGTTAAAAAGCAAGATTTTCTCATTAATACACAAAGGAACTTTATTTCTTCTTAACTAAAGGCTTTTCTTCTCCCTCCTCTCCCCCCAGTGCCAACTTGCTCACTTTCATTCAGTAAGATCACGGAGAATTTACCAGAAGCAGCAGCACCAGGACTTGGCTCTGAAACAGTTGGTTTATTTTTCCTCGTATTAATACAAGTTTCACAGTACTAGGGTACATTTCAAGTACTGCAGTGCTGGCAAGGGAACAGACAACTTGTAGTTCTATCTTTCCCAAAACTCCGCTTTATAAAGCCCATGCTGTAAGTTAAAATACAAACGGATTCATATTAAATTCAAACTACTTGGAAGTCATCACTTCTCTCTGTGCAACTCCTGTTGCTCCCATCCCACAGGAAAGTACCAAGCAACTATCAAAATACACCAGCAGTAAAGAACAATGGTGGGTCAGCCTGATGCTTACATTGGCAAAGGGGGCTATGTGATACTGTTAAGGGGCTCCTTCTGAAAAATGCACCCAGAAACGTAGAGAAAATTATCCTAGACAGACTGAGATATGGACGTGGACATAATCATAGCCATGAATGTATTGGTTTGGGGAGTGTGTTGGAGGGATCCCAGCAGGAGCGCTTGTAGAATTTTAGTTCCTCAGGTTTTTATTTTGTTTTTCCTGAAAGCTTTTTTCCTTGATGGTTTGACTACATGTGCAATTTGCTTTCTTCCAGATATTTTGAACCACATATAAATACTAGCCAAAGAGGCGTTATATTACATTGGCACGTACTGTTAGTTTTTGTATTTGAACCAAAGCTATTACATGCTGCGCCAAAAGGAAAACTTGCACAGAATCATCCTAACCTCAGACCTCTTTACAGGACTTAGCACCTTCGGTGCCTACCAAAGCACACTGACACAGCTTTTGCGAATTTGAGAATTCCAGTTCTGGGCTGTGAGAACTCGAATCCAGAGCAAACCGGCAAACTTTTTCCTATTCTCACCCCCAAGGCCTTTCCCTTCAAAGTACTGCATCTCTCCTGGTACAGTGCTTTTTACACTGAACCTGATCAAGAGGGTCTTCAGGCAGTTCCTTCACTAAGCAGCCTTCCTTCCAACAATACTATTTCTGTTAAGTTGAAAACTTAGTTCCTAAGAATTCTGGAACCAATCTCCAGAAGGACTGGCAGAAAAAATATATTAAAGAAATACATAACTACCTCTCCTGTGACAATATCTGCAATGCTGAACAAGTGAGGCATTTTACATTTAGCTGTTCATCTGCAAAGTCTACAGCTTAGCTCAGGAAATGGCCACATTCCTTCCACATCCAAATCTTTCGCCTCCCTCTCAAACCCTCAGAGGGACACTGAGGTGCCTGAAGAATATGGAAGAGCAGACGTGGGAGAAAGAGATCCATCTAGAACTGAGAAGTGGTGCAAACACCTCTAAGTGAAAACAGCAACTTCAGATGAAAAGACAATAGCATTCTTGCGTGAGGCAAGTAAAGAGACGGTTTTATTAACATGGAATAACAGGAGTTGAACATTAACCAGGATCGAAACCCCTATCCCTGGACAACTTGCAGAAAGGATCTATTGAGCTTTCCCAAGATTTAATTCCACCACAGGTATCTCATGGAGAAAAGGCAAGTATGCTCCATTCTACACAGCAAGGGAGAAGAGTGAGGGAAAACAGCAGTAATGAACAGGCACCATTGCCAGAGGCAGCTGAGGCTCCAGACTATGCATCCAGGACAATCTCTATTGTTTCTGTGAGTGATTAGACTGAAGGACTAAGAGCATAGCGCAACTAGAAAAAATAACTAGATAGCTGCCTTTGTGATTTTTTGCAGAGAAAACCTGCATGCCTCAGTGAGTGAGAGCCACATACTACCTCCTTCAGAGACTGAATTCCAGAGGCATCACTCACATGCTCCTCAGAGAGGCTCCACAGGCATTAACTTATTCTGAAACCTGACTGAATAGCACAGTAATAAAAGCACATCATTATACAAGTCCAATTACCTACTACAGCACCCCACTCAGGGCACATTACTGGACAAAGGAAGGAAATAAACTCAGGTAACATTTATACTTAAGCCAGAGGTAATTCCAGAAACATAGATTCATAGAAACTTTAACATTATTTCCTTTACAGAGCAAGAAAGTAAACAGCATAAAAATAAACAGCACATCATATGTTACTCACCTCTGCAGGAAATGCCTTGGCAATCAATTACTTGTTTGCAGATTCCACAAATTTTGGATTTCTTAAAAGACTTGCTTTTAAAAGTGTGAGACCTTGAAGCTGTTCCTTCAGGCTGAAAGCAAGGGAAATAACATCAGACCTTCCCTCAGCTTTTGAGTCATACCTTTAAGTGAAACAGGTAATTTTAAATTAAATATAACAGTAGTGTGTCAATAGTATAATAATGTCAAAGTGCTTTCTCTCTCTCTCATCCTCATTCAGTAACATAAGCCTTTCACTCCCCAGTGTGGGAAGCAACACAGCATGAAGGGTGTCTCACACATTAGAACATAGACACTGCATGATATTTTATACCATAACTTCAGAATCAACTCTATGACCTTTTAAGAGGAAATACAGAATAATCTCTGTGATATGAACCAACGACCTTCTGGTCTACGGTCTTATCTACATAAAATCTTGCACTGGTTGTTCATTTTAAGTATATTCCACTATAGGCTTTCCAAGCAATTCAGTTAAACAGTTCATTTAGGAGATTCAGTACTCACAGGTGTTTATACAAGAACTCTGCATAATCTACTGTGAAACCTAGAGGAGCCTAGACCAAAGTTTCTTTGTTGTTACCCGGTACAGGTTTTGAGGTTCTCCACTAAGGAAGATGCCAAGGGAAAAGAAGAAAAAGAAGAAAAAAAAAAAAAAAAAAGGAAAGCAACCATGGCAGGCAGCAAGCAATGATACTTTCATGAGGCTCAAGACTGGAACTACATGTAATTTTTAGAAGCAAAAACTGGAAGACGACAATGCAGAACCACAGGTTACAGACTGAGTTTTTGCCCGAGGAAGAGGCTATAATTACGTCTGGTCTCAATTGCTAGCATTATGAAAATCTTTTGTTTACCACACAAGGAAATATTTTTGGCCATGCTCTGCTCTCTATGGCACACAGAAATATAACAAAGCTGAAAGCTTATCCCAGACTTGCATCAATGTAATGTAGCAGACTGTGTAAAGATTTACATGGGTGTCTCAGCTATGATGAATTTCAAATACTCCTCATCACTGAGCATTTTCATTATGTAGCAACATGCTGATCAACATCAGATAAAAAATTCACAGCAACTCTGTCAAAGACTTTTGAGACACAATATTTTGAGAGAAGTAGTTTATACAAAAAACACTCTCCAGATTTCAATTAAGCCAATACAGACTAAAGCACTCAAGATACACAACTTTGTTTTTGGCAATATTGATACAGCAATTCCTCCATGGCAGAGACTTAACACTTGTTCCTTACACCTATGGAAGAGGCATTCACAATGGGCAATTCCCAAATACTATAGTACATCATAACAGTTAATTATTCAATGGAGAACAGAACCAAGCAATGTTTGTTTATTTTAACTCCACATTTCAAACACAAACTGCAATTGTGATAACAGTTCATTCTTTAAAAAAATAGTCAAGGACTTACATCTTGTATCAAGGAATCAAGCAAATGCTGTAAAATTAAATCTGCTTAAACAATCTTCAAGAAAAGTGTGTAACTATATTCACATACATACATGCTCAATAAAAATATTTAAAAAAAAAAAATTAATAAACTTAGCTGACTGTTCATTACTTCTACAGAATCAGTTCCAGGCAGTGACTAAATTACACTAATGAGGAAATACAAGTCTCAAAAAATATAATTAGACTTTTTAAATTAAATCACTAATTCCAGATGTTACGGGGGGGGGGAGAACTGTACATTATTTCTCCACCTCCAAAACTTGTAACAATCCATGTCATATATTCCAGCTAAGAGAAAACTATAAACATACATGCAAAGCCCCAATACACTTTCCCTATGTCAGACTCTATCCTGGCTGATTTTTACATGGTCTGTAAAAACCCTCTTAGCACAGCAGCAAAATCATATAAAGCAAAGATACGTTTTGTTCACTTCCTGTCCATGGTCATGCAAATATGATCCCCTTTAGCTATCTTCTCTCTAAATAACTTGCTAACCAGCACTGCAATTTCCTGGGACTCTCTTTGTGCATTCTTCTACTCTCCAGGGTAGCTTTAAATCCACTGGCTGATACAATGACTATGACAATTTAAATATATGGAGGGAGGGAATGGCAGATATTAGCAGAATGGGTATTTCATCGCTTTTTATGGGCGAGGGAAATGCCAGTAGAGGATGCCCAAAAGCAAGTTCAAATAAGGGATAACTGAAAGCAGTCTTTATGAAAAGGCTGAGCCCAGTTAAAACCACCTTTGCAAAACTAAGCCATGTATCTATTTCTGTAAGATTGCTCCAAAAATAAATCACATGACTAAGGAAAAAACAGCACAGCTAGCTGAGGGGAATGCCAAATAACTCACCCCCTTTCAAATCTTTCTGTTAAGGTAGCTCATCGTTACCTCTGTCACCTCTCTATTCCCACTCCTCCCATCTCTTACACGAAGTCTACACAGCAAAAGTCCCATGATTTCTGCACAGTTACTTAGAGCTCCCATGGAGAAATCAAAGAATAAAAACCCATCAGGTTATCTGCAGTTGCCCACAACTATCATTCCTGAAGCAAATACTGAGTCAGGACTGCCCAGAATACAGCAGTTAGTATTACTGATAACACAAAACAGTTTAGAGCTTTTCTCTTCTCTCCCTATAGTAAACAGCGTTTTTAACTTTGTTACTTCTGAACGAGTGTTCCGCATTTGCTACAGGTTTCATTTCCAGAAAAATATTTAAGCATGCCTACTATGCACATAGGCCAAGCAACAGGGTATTATCCATTTACCCTCTAAAACAGCTTTTAGAACAACAGGGCTGACTACAACCTTTTGGTAACTATAAAGAGTGATAATGTCAAAATTCTCACTCACACAAAGACAAGATGAATAATGAAAAATTTTCCAGAAATAGCAAACACTAACATATGAGATTCTGTACAGCTCTTCTATATGATGACAATTTCAAAAGTAGCACAGTATGTTACCTAAATGACACTAATTGAACATATCACACACATTTGAGTACATAGACAACTCCCACCAGTGGATATATAAATTTTGCAGAGACTGTGCTACAGGAAAAGAACATGGAACAGTGGGGGGGGAAAAAAAAAAAAAAAAAGAAAAGCACCTTTTTTTACACAAACTGAAATAAGGCATTTCTGGCTGTTTCACTGACATTCAGTGACAGACACAGCACAAATATACATATACATATTTTACTAAAATATACACAAATAGCTAGTTATACTACTATCACTACCATTTACTATTTCCAAATAACTTGACCATTTTGGTCATCCCTTTCTGGACATGCTCGCATTCTACCATATGCATGGGACCTGATACATAATGTTTTGAAGTTTCACATTAACAGTTGAAAAGGACAGATTTGATCCACAGCCTGTTCAACTAGCACAGCCTCGCACTTGGGTCTCTAGATTTCCAGCTGTAGCTGCTTCTAATTCCAGCTGCTAGTAAAAAACACGTTGGTTGTGAGCTGCAAGGAAAATTGTACTGGCTCTCATGCCCAAAGCTTTTCACCCTAGCTGTCTCACTTACAGAGACAAGGCAGCGCAAGATGCGATAGAGAAACAGCAGCACAAAACTAGTCTGCCACAGGGGTCTGAAGCCTCAGTCACCCAGTGACCTCGGGGAGAGCCATGACAGGACATAACAGCACTTCACTGCTTTCTACCAAGAGACAGGACCTATGCCTCATGTATTATTCCTTCATGCCACACACATTTACATTTGTCATTTATAGACAGTTCACCTTGGAGAAGGTACTTCACCTAGATCATCAATTGCATGTGCCCTTCTCAAAGTTCCAAATTCTCCAGACAAAGCGGTATCAGCTTTGAAAGATGGATTCCACGGGATGCAGAGGTAATAAAAGAGTGTAAAGTGTTTGGAAAAGACTGATCATCAGATAAATCTCTCTCCCCGCTTTAAGCTGGAGGTTGGCCACCTCAAACTTTAAACAACATACAGAACTTTTTCGTATCTGCTGTCTTCCCAGGCAGTTTCAAGGCCTTCCCCTTATGATTTGGCTGAGATTTCAGTCCAGAAAACAATAGGTCCAGGTCTGCCTAGAGGTGGGCGACACCCACTGAAGAAAAGCAGGGCCCACGGGGGTCTGAATGCATGGGAATGCACACCCATTAGCAGCCCCCACACTCCTTCCAGTGGGATGCAGGCAGAGCAGCACACCTGCTGGAGAAAGGCAGGGCGGCTGCCTTCTTCGGCCAGATCCTCACTGCTCTCCTTCATCCACATATCCCTGGGAATCGCTCGCCTCTAGAGAGGTTCATCCCTTCTCCTCCCAGCAGGGACAAACAGGGGGGCCTGTGGTGACTCCTCACTCATAATGTAAAATAGCAGCAGCTCTCACATTTTTCCATTTCATCAGATCTTTGCATGTTTATTTCAACACCTTCATTTCTCAACTGCACATGAATCTGTATTGGTGGAAAAGCAATTGGGAGACAGATGGGAAGTCCATTAAGACAATCATTACTCCAGACACTGGAAAACTTGTCTTTTTCATCCTCATCTCACTGGCAAACCGACACTTTGTTCTGTGTGGGAAAATACTGTACAAAGGAAAGGCTTGAAAGCAGCAAAGGACTATGCATCATGAAAGCTCAGTGTTTGTCAATGGCTTTTTTCTTTTTTGTTAAATGAACTGGCCTTCACATCTCTGAGGCTACAACACTGGTTTTTTTACACAAAGATTGGAACTCCCACATATTCAGAGCTAGACATCTGAAGACTAGAATTCAGGTCTTTAAATAACAGGGGGGAAAAGCTATTTCTGAATATACCTGGTTTATCTTCAGTTCACAGAAAAAAAAAAATGTTGAAGGACATAACAAAAGTAAAAATTCAGAGACATCAAGTGTCTATCCTTGAAATGCTGACAGTTATATTCTTTTTTTTTTAATTGAATCATCTTCACCTCGTATCTCTAAGCAAATCTCTTCCCACTAGAGATGAATTCATGCAAGTAGACAAAAATATCCGCAAAGTACATGCTTCTATGCATACTTCCTCCCTCTGTCTCAATAGTCCTTAATGAAACTGTTTATAAAAGCAGCAAATGCACAAAGGACTGCGTCAACATACAGCTTGAGCTTTCCCTCTTACCCTCACAAAAAGACACACAACAAAAACATCAAACGAAACCAAAAAAATCCACAACAAAAACAATCAAGAAAGTTACCAAAATCTGCAAAGCAAGTGCAGAAAGGAAGAGCAGATGCGAAAGAAGAGGTCAGACCCAAGCTAGAGCAAGGACAGACAGCAGCAGCTGTGTGCCAGAACACTGACCAGGGGAAAAAAAAAAAAAAAAAAAAAAAAGGGGAGGGGGGGGGAATGAAGATGCATGTCACTGAGAAATGGAAGAAATATTATTAATATTAATGCAGTGAATAATTTTAGCAATTTCTTACAGGTTAAATCTGCAACAGAGCTTGAGCTTTCCCTCTTACCCTCACAATCCTGCTTGAGGCAGGTGTGCTATGCTAATACATACTCAATTTGGCATTAAAGTTCATACAGATACTCCATTGTCAGCACTGCTACCTTTCAGTTAAGTCTTTTTTTCCCCCCTAACCTCCAGGGAAAGTCAGTGTTCAGGCTAGAAATGCACAGAGGTAAGCAAGCTGATAGCTGCACACTTCATATTGCATTTATGCAGCTGCTGCACTAAGGAAGCATGCACACTGAAAGTGCACATATCAGGGAAGTATCAGTCATCAGTCAGGATCTGCCTCTAACATCAATATGTTACATCTTCAAGAAGTAGAAAATAACGTGCTTTCCAAGTCTGCAGGAAAATCTCATTAAAGTTGATTCAGTAGGATGGAAAAATGCAAACTCAGTTCAGTTTCCTCCTCTCCCCACACACATCCTTATTTAACTACTTTATGTCAACCCAGGCTATCAGCGTGGCTCTTGGGACCTACTGACACAGACACTATTAATGACTGGGTGAAGTCTACCTGGCCATTGTACTTTTTAAAGGATAGAGTTACACTAAGCAGGGGACCGAATGTAAACCAGCATCTGTGGCCAGAACATCTTCACTCAACACCTATGCCCCTCACCCCGAAGTATTTACTTCAACTTATTCCCCTAGGCCAGAAGCAATGGTATTCCAAACAGTCCTCATTCAGTATGTAAACAGCTCTAGTTAAACATGCAATCCCATACAGATTACCATCTGCACTAATGACAGTAACTCATACAGAAAACAGCACTCTGTGTGCATGTCTGATAGGAATTATGTCCTTAAATATTTCCTCATTTTATAAAGTTATTTTACTTCATATAGTCAAGAGTGTTCCAATCACTAACCTAAACCAGTATCTTTCATATAACTTAAAATAGGTGCATTTTCTGCACTTCATTAAAACCAAGGATCCAAAATTTTTGGCTTACAAAACTTTATATTCAGTCATTTAAGAAGCCAGGGAGAACCCAACATGGAACATAAAAATCTTCATTGAGCGCTTTTGGGTAGAACTTATTTTCTTTCATAACATCTAGTTTCCCTTTTCTTTTTTTTCCCATTTTTTTTTCTTTTTTTTTTTTTTTTTTGGCTGCTATTTTACTGAAGCTTTACCATTTTTTTCCATCAAGTTATAATCAACTATTTTCAGGAAACAGAATCAAACTAATATTAAACAGACTTCTACGAAATATTTTATAGGATAATATAAGCGCCACTCCAAAATCAGAAATGTTTACTCAACAATCCTGCTCCAGGATATAATTTCATTACTTTCATCGGACAGCAGACAACTTGTGGTTAGCCATTTATTTTGTATTTTTCCTGGTGCTCCTGTGTGGTCTTGTCAGATGAGCCTATGAGAACACAAGCTGATGAAAAACACTCTACTCGAAATATCAGAAGAAAATAAACAGAAGTTATGCAAAATCTACACTTGTGAGATTAGTTGTACCAACCACTCTGAGCACCTCTCTCGAAGTGTTTACCATGTGATAACAGCATACTAAATCAGAAAGTCTCAATCATATTCCCTTATTGCTACTAGCCACAGACAATATTGTACAGAGTCCACGCTCACCTAAGCCCTAAAAGGCAAATCAGAGGAAACTTTGAAGGCAAAGGCTAATATTAAGTAGGTTTATATTTTTACTGAAGAACATGAACCACACACCCCTACACCCCCCCAAAAAAAACCCACACAAAACAAAACCAAACAAAAAAAAAAAAAAAAAAAAAAAACCCCACACAAAACAAAACCAAACAAACAAAAAAAAAAAACACGCACCAAACAAGCAACAGTGTCAAAACTTCCTGGTTAAAACTATCATTCATACTACAACACCACTTCCATAATGCACAACTATTTAAAAAATGCTAAGTAGGTTAGCCTGATGGCAACAGATACATCGCTCACTGTGGCAAACAGCAAAATAAGGCTCCTCTTCTGATCCTTGTACTGTCTCCGGATCTAACTATCCTTCTCCCTCTGGTACCCGAATCAGTACTATGGAAAACAGGCTGTTCAGGCTCTGGTAGATATATCTAGCACGAGACACAGTCACACTTCTCCATGAGAAAGAGAAAGCACTTGCCATGTCAGACTCAAGGTTTGCCTTTATTCAAGAGAGGAACTAACAATAAATGTATCAAATTATATAAAGTGCAGTTCACATATACATTCTGATGTTTGGCCTGCATCTCTAAGAGTAAGAAAAATTCAACAGCAAAGAATACCATGTTACGGTAAAAGAATGCATCTATAGCAAACTAATCATAATTGTAGCTACTTCTGCTGAACTGCAGATTTTTATACCTAAAAAAATTTGAATTAAGTTATCCTTACCTCCACCTTATTATTGTAACCATTTTCAAAGTCACTTCAATCACAGCCTGGAGATAGGACGACACCCTTGCCTGCCCTGCCCCGCTATTCCCATTCAAACATTAACCTCTAGTAGGAATACAAGAAAATAGCCATCTTGACAAGTGACATCAACTCCAGTTACTGAAAAGTGCAAGCTGCTACTAACTGGGAGCCCTGTATGATCCCACCTAGCCAGGAAAAGATTTGTTGCTACTGGCCCGAGGCTTGGAACTTCAGTTCCTCCCCCCTGCCCCATGAATGAACCTGGATAATGTAAAATGGCTTAAGCAAAAGGATCACATTCAGCTACAAGATCTAAAACTCTTGTGGAAATGAAAATCAAACACAACAGACATTTATAAAGTTATTATACAGTGCCTGCTCTGTAGCTGATTAACTTGCTCACTCACCCAAGGACAAATAGTTAAACTATTATGTTGAGAAAAACAATTACATAAAACTCAACTGTTAACTCACTCAACTGGTCCGCTCCTTCCTTGTAGCTCAAAATAAATATTCACTTTACATTTCCAACTATCCTCGTTATTTCCCGGGCACTAAAATCAGGATCTCTTAACACAGTGAGTAAAGAAAAGCTCACTAAAACATACGTTGAACTTAACTTTCATGATCCTTTTTAAAGGCCCAAAGAATCCACTTGAAACCCTAAATACTTCATTCTAACAACCAGGAAGCTCCACAAACTCTTACTCTTCTTAAATATTCTCCAATCTCATCAGTATCACTTTATCAGGATTCTTCAGTTTCCGTTCTCTTATCTATTGCACCAAGGGTGCTTTCATATTAGCACGCTGGAAAAGTACTGTGTTCTCTCCTCCTTCTCTCAGAAGAATGAGTTTCCTTTAAAGTTTTCATAATTTCTACTGTATTGTATCTTAGATTTCTTTTCTTGCACTTTTAGAGGATTTAATTCATTATCATAACTGCTCCCTCTGCCGCACAGAAAACAAAACAACCAAAACAAAAACACACACACATTCCTAGAACAGATTCTTCAAATAAAGCAAATTTCTAGATCTCAGCAATTTACAAAAGTAACAGTCTCATGGTACACCTGCCAAAATCTGAAATAATTTCACGGGAGTGTACAACAAAATCCAAATAAGACTAGAGAACACTTATTTCAAAGGCTTATCCCTGGTTCTGACATCCAATTGTTCCAGTATGTCCTTCATTATTGCAGAGCATATCATGTAGTATATCAATATTGCTACTGAAATAAAACTTCTGAAGTATCTTCACTGCCTGGGCACGTTTCTTTGCAGATCTGTTGACAAGGTAGATCTACAGGCTGGTATTTTTATAAATGTTGTGAAGAGAAAACACAAATACCATTTTTTCAAGACTTGAGGTGTATCTCTGAAGATCTATTAATAAAGAAGAGGTAATCTTTCAAATGAAAGCTACTAAGGCTCAGTCTAGCCAAAAGTATTAGTCGGTAGGTATTCATCACTCAGATTTTATTCAAAATGCCAGGACAGTCAGTTTTATTCTTTCAGGATCTTTGATCTGTCAAACTAGGCTTCTTTACAAGCAGCAAGACATCTGACAAAACCAAGCAACTAAGAGCAATAAGCAATATTGCAGCAATGGGCAAATACAGCCTGACAATATACAGTTAGCTATTCAAGATCGGTACATTGGCTTTTTAGTATTATGTGACTTACTTTATATAATGGAGTTCAGGGCAGGAAAACCTGTAAAATTTTCCAGTATGTTTTTGTTGTTCAACCTGACACCATATATCAATGTAGCCCTTTCCCTGTTACAGTAAATGTACAGTTTCCAAACCAGAACCCACTTTTCCACAAACACATAAATCCTTATTGACGAAACCACAGTCAGAACACGCACATTCTCCTGAGCAAAAGCATATACAAGAAAAAGGGAACAAGAGAAAGAGAGCATAAATGCTTCTTGCTAACATACTTTCAGCAAAAATTTATAATACCTTAATTTTGCCATTCAAACAAACCTGATGCCTCCAGCCATAAAGAGCCTACTGACTGTATGCTTGTTTTACTTGTTAATTTTCATTACACAAGGCTTTAAGGCAATAAAATTGTTTATAGGCTGCAGCCTTCAGCAGCAGAGAAACCACAAGGAATTCACAGATGTGATTACCTTCTTCCAAGTTAAAAGCATTACTTCAGAAACATCAGCATATGAAATGGGTTGAAATGCTGAGGAATGAACATACCTCGGTTTGTCCACCAGCCAACTCTCCAGACGAGCTGTTGTCAGCCTGGTTTAAACAAAAGGTTGCTTTAATTAGTGAAATATTACTAACTGACAGGGCAAATTCCAAAAATACTTCACTACAATTAGAAACCTTTTTCTCCTCATTAAAACAATTTTAAAATAGCATTTAACCCCTACATGGCCACATGGGTGTGCTCTAAGTATATCAATTTCTCCTCTCTACATCAAACAACAGTTAAGCAATAAAAATGTTTCCTAAAGCATGTGAAAAGGCTTCCCAATATTATTGACAGAGGATCAAGGCAACATTTCAATTCAGTCCTGTTTCAGATCCCAGTGGGACTGAAGTTCTTCTAGTCTAGCTCTGCATTGAGTTTAATTAGGGATAGAGGGGGGTGACACAGGGAGGATGCATAAAGCGGGGCGGGGGGGG
>KL284250.1:7241-24698 GCA_000699545.1 Podiceps cristatus
AAAGGCAGCTGGAGAGGTGATTGCAGTGACAGACTACCGACATGGATGAACTGCCACCAGTGAAGTTTTGAACGTGTCTCCCTGTACTGCAATACAACCGGGATCTGGGCTCAAGAAACAGACTCACCAGTTAGGGAAAATAATAGTGGGGGAAGCCCACATTAAAACAAATAAACCATCTCCTACCAACACCAAAACAAATCCTCTTCTGAGTTTTCTCATGTTCATAAGGTCTCCCTGAACAGCTGAACTGGAATTGAAGAGCACTGAACTGCCTTTGGAGCGCACAGTCTTGTTCTGCAAGTATCACGAGGACAAAATAGTCTCCATTTCGATGTGTTATCAAAATGAGAAAATGATCCTGCCACATTTGGTTAAAATTTATACTAGGACTTGGTTTATTTCTCTTGTGTGTGTGCCTAGCATGTAGCCAGTCTGGGACTCTGCTATAATGGGTGATCTATTAGCTTGAAAGACATTCTCTTCTGTCACTTCTAACCATACAAGCCAAGTCAGACTATGTCATGGAGGAAAATCATTCTTTTAACCTGCAGCAGTGATGGCTCTTTGACAAACCTCAAACCACGGGTTACCGTAAAAAGCTTCTCTACCAGATGACTTGCAGGAAACCTGGTTTGCCTCCCAGATGTTTAATAAACTTGACCGTGCCCTCTCAAAGTCTTTGGCTAGAGTTCAGTCATCTCTACCCACAACTAGTGCACAAAGGATTCAAAGCCTTTGCAAACCACAACTTTGGTTTTCAAGTGTGGATAAAATACGCACACACATTTCTCTGTGCTTGCTATTTTGTTAAGGGAGCTGGTATATTTTCCACCATTATATGCGGCAAAATAGGCTAACAGTTCCACAGAAAATACAAGGAAAATGAAGAGATGTCCTGAAAACTAAGAAAATAATGTCTTTAGTACTTTTAAGGTGTTAGTTCAGTTGCAGGTCAGTGAGGAAAAAGGAAGATTTATTACAAATGAAAGTAGTTTGTCAGCCTATGAGAAAGGAATTTGGTGGGTGACCCCTGTCAAATTCCAGGCAATGGATCCACATTTTCAAAACTGTCACCACAACATCCAGCAGCTGCATGGGGAATGGCTCTCCTATTCTGCAAGTATTTGTAAGATGTCAAAAATCCCTTGCAAATCAGAACACAAATTTGAAATCACACCCCAAAAATTCATGTTCATGAACCAACAATCCCAAACATATTTCAGACAGAAAATTTTATTTATATAATTTTCCAAAGTTTAAATTTCAAATTCAGAATTTTATATTATTTAAAACATTATTTAATAAATTAACCAACATGTGAAAACAAAGGTTGGCTTGAAAAGAAACCCCCAATTTTTAACATTCAGAAATAACTAAGTAGAATATCTGAAAAATCTCAAATCTTTTTCAATCCCACCCCTGAAGGAGGTTATCAGGCTGTTTTTGCAAAATCTAGCCTTTTTCCTAACATTTTTGGTTTTGCAAATTTGTCCAGTCAAGAGGGGGAAAAATGTGTCACTGGGAAATTTCTTACTCTCTCCACTTAATTGAAAGGTTGCCTGCTGTGTCCCCAGCTGTCCCCTTCCAGCTTACAGTCGAGGGGCAGATTACAAAGCTTTGCAAAATAAAATCTTCCTGGACCAACTCCCCCCCAACAGAGCAGCTACTACACCCAAAGCAAGAAAAATAGCTGGTGCTCAGCCTTCAAGCCCTTCTTTAGCATGGTGTATGTCTCCCAGGAAGCTTGGAACAACAGTTCCCAAGCTCATAGACAGCGGGAGGCAAGACATACAAGGCAGAAAACATTAAGCAAAACAAAACCTTCTCCAGCTACAGGTGGAAGCCCTGGCTGTGTATCTGTCTATTTGGATAGGCACCTCTCCCTGTACAAATCTGCTATTTTTTTCCTTTTTTTTTTCCTTTTTTTTTTTTTTTAAAAAAAAAAAAAAAGGGGGGATAGAGGATAGAAACTGCTACTATTGGTTTTTTTTTTCTGCTGTTATTCCCTGTAACTGCAAAGACTTGCCATTGAGTCAATACTTTTGATGGGCAGAAAAAGAACACACAAAATTCTCAAAGTAAACACTGCAGGCTCAGTAGCTTGTACTGGCCCCATTTGACTCTTTGGTGTTTCATTCTATTAAGCTAGTAACACTAATTTGAAAACTGTTTAAATTTTACTTCATGTAACAGAAATGGCTTCAAAATAGCCATTCTTGAAACAGAATAAAAAGTGAACGCTTTGATTCTTGTCTAAATGTGGTTTAGCAGGAGTATTTTTACACTCATGGTAAGCTGCAACTCTCCTCTGCGGTGTCAGTTCACTAGCTTTCAATGGCAGTTTGCTTTCTTCTGCTCTTGTAGTATAATAGAAAGGAAGGGCACTCTGCCAGAAACCAAGATTCAGATTCTGCAAACTGTTGTGCATGTGCTCAGCATTAACAGGAGCTGACCTGAGAGTCTCATTAAACATTTACACAGTCCTTCAGATGGAGCACATGAGTACAGGTATGTAGGCCACAGGCTGAAGGAAAGGATGTTTACACTAAAGAGTGTAATTTCTCCCTCAGATTTACAATAGTGTTTAGATATTACTGCTTTATTTTTTTAAAAAAAGAGAGACTTTAATTTGTTTTTAAAAAAAAAATTCGTTCCTGCCTCTTTCTTGTACCTAAACAATGCTACAGCCACAGCATCAGAATTCAGTTAAATGCATAAGTTATTACCAAAGGATCTGAAAACAAGTCTCTGGAAATCAGCATTTCCAGTCTTCTGGGTTACTCGAGTAACACCTTCCTAACCTTTCACACTGCAACAAAAGCCACAATTGGTCTGCCATTTTTCAGCAATTCAGGTCAATTGTCCAGCTCCAAAGATTTTATCAGAAATGTTACAGCATGAAAATATTCACTTTTTTGCATTGAAAGAAATTTTATAAAGCAAAAAAATCTAAGGTTTCCTTCATTTGGTTTTACCTGTTTCATGGCTATAGGAAGAAGCATGTATACACGACCCAAACGTATTTAAGACTCAAAAAGACATATAAAAATAACCCTATTTTTACATCAAAGTATTTCAGCTCATCTGTCAACTGTTTGGGAGAAAGAAGAGGCAGAGGGGGAGGCTGCAGGTGTTATCCACAGCACCCCAATACTTCTTCACAACCTATGTAGGCCTTGTTTTAGGCACAGGAAAGCACAGCCAGCAGCACGCATCTACTCCAGTTTGTTTCGGGTTGTATGGGAAAAAGATTTTGTCTTTTTTTTTTTTTTTTTTTTTTCCCCCAAGTAATTTCTATTTCGTATTACAAAGTAAATAAAATATTTTCATAAAATAATTTCCATTTACTTCCTGCTAGGGAATTTCAATACAACATTGATTTTTACCCATTAGTCAAACAGTCAATTACATATCAGCATAGCTCTATTGCTGAAAAATGAGCATGGCCTATACCTTCCTTTTTCCAGCATAGGAGAGAAATTCCCTAAATTCAGATTAAGAAATAAGAAATTAAGAAGTAAATACAGATTGCTGAGAATAATCTATGTAAGAGAGTACTTTGTCCTGCAAAATTAGTAACCATTCTTTGAGGACAGGATTAATTTAACAGTAGCTTGGATGCAATTCACAATGCCAAACGAGCAGGTGGCATTCTACATAGTCACGCAGAAGTTTCTGCCTCTCTTAGCAAACACAAAACGTTTGATGTGATCAAAGCCAAAAGGGTTTTTGCTTTTGCTGAACAGTCAACAACGGCTCCCATTTCCAAGATCTCCTTTCCTTTTTTCCCTCTGTCTGCATACAGGCAAGGATGCATGGGACTGTTCCGCTTTAAACACTCACAGAGATTAGAGGTTATCCTTAAAACTTACTAAGGCAGCACAAAGCTCTAAGAAGGATCCCACTTAAGAAACTCTCTCAAATATGCTTTGGGAAAGGAAAGGAGGGAGGGCATTTGCATAAACAAGGGTGGACTGGCTAAAAAAGAAGTCCAACCACAAAAGCAACAACAAAACTCCAGGCTGCAGAAGATAAAATTAAGGGGGACTGCAGTTCGCAAGAGGAAATCAGAGGTCATTATGTACAGTTTTCACTAAACCATTTTATTACAGTTTAAGCTCTGTACAGCTGTGCTGTAATCAAACAGGAAGAATGCCAGCAAGGAACTGCGTGAAATCCATGTGCATGAAAGTCTGCTCACAGTCTCTGGGTCACCCATCTAGAAAAACCCCAAGCCTGTACTGAGCGGCTTCAAAAGCAAAGGCAGGTAGGCAGTTACATACTGTTTTCCTAGAGTACATGACAGATTAGTGGACTCCAGTTTTACAAACGCCATGGGCAGTCTCTACCCTGCAGAGGATATCAATCAGAACTGCAGAAAAACACAACTGAATGGGGAGTGTCTGTCAGGAAACACAGACAAAAGAAAACATGTTTCATGAAACCTTGGAGATAACATTGCCAATGGGTATTGACAGCTCTAGTGAACTAGAGAGCAAGGGGCATAGTTCTTTTCCCAGCTGTAACTGATGCCTTCTGTGGCTGTATATACATCACTTCCCTCCTATGTCTCAGTTTCCCTTTTTCCGCTTCCTACAGGGCAAGCTCTTAAGTGGAAATCTAGCTTATTTCTATGTAGCTGACAGACAATCCAGAGCTCCAAAGCAAGTGCATCATCATGCACACTGGGAGTTCAGAGTGCTTTCAAAAAGTAGAACCGGAAATGAAAAACATTTCCTCAGCCAGTTTCCAGCAGGCAGGAGAACATCTATAAGTATCCTTTACAACTGCAAAGCATACTCCTTTACACCAGATTTCACAGCATCGAGATGAACTGCAGATTACCCAGCCTCTTGAAATCAAATCAACACTAGCAAAGCAGGGTAGTGGTTATACCATCAGCAAATGATTAACCTGATAGTTTTAATTATTTAACTTGATTAGAGAAGGAACTTACTCTGGATTCTGATATTCTACAATGCCACAAAGTTGGAAGTGAAAACCACAGAATTCGTATTTCTAGAAACATCATAGAGAAGAATATAGCTTGACTGTAATAGAATTAACCCATTGGCTTCATCCCTATGGGATTTCTTTCCAGAAGTGTTTACCAACAGACCTCCCCTGCATTCTACAGAATAGATTCCCTTTCACTTACCTGCATGCAACCTCTGTGCTACAAAACTTACAGCTCTCCTATCATGAGTTTTGAAGGCATGCAGGTGATGCATGTAAACAGGAATGGAATTTGTTTTGCTGGATGGCATTGTATGGGCCCATTTGGACCGAGATATCAGTCATGGAAGGGTGACCTCTTGGTGACACTCATTTTTAGAGGCCATTTCAGAGAAGCCATGGGTGTAAAGAATTCCACTAGTCTGGAAGCTAGAACCAATATGAAGGTGTAAAGAAATGCAACTGGTGTTAAAACTGATATTACAACTGAATCTGGGAGGGGGGGGTGTGTGTGGTGGTGGTGGTGAAAGAATATTCCCTCCTTCTCTCCCTCCCATAATTCTTCTATGTGTGAGCATCACCCTGAGCACAAGGGAAATCGCAAATGTGAAAACATTGACAAGTAGAAGAGCCTTTGTAGGAGCCCCTAACTTTAAATGCCAGCCAGTGCTGCAACAAATCACCCATCTGCAGTGTTGATACAGAAATTGCTTCAGAGAGCCGATATGCGGACTAAAGGCATTAGTTAATGTGGCTGCCAGAATGCCCTTCATAAAAATTAATGAGTCCAGCAGCTGGTCCTAGTTACCACGAGACTTCTTGTGTGTTCTTCTGTGGAAAGCAGAAAAACCAAAACCATACTCCACATCTCATCAAAAGAGCTGTGTCTGATTTTAACTACCCCTAAGACTCTTGAGGTGTAATAAGATTTCCAGAAATCTAAAGAGGAAATTCGGGAGCTAACTGCTTTGCATACATCTGAAACCCTCCATTGCTGTTTAGAACTGAAGTACAACAGCTTCTTGTCACACTCTTTACTCCCACCTTATTTTACAGCGTTCAACTACAACAGCTAAATGGGTTTAGCAAAAGCACACGTAAGTGTCTGAGGAGGTTTCAGAGATCTTGGCATGATGTGTGAGCTGATGGCAATTGGATTGTGGATCCTCACCTTCCAAGGAAGGGATTCAAACTGGGGAAAGCACAGACTGGAGAATGAAACACAGACCTACAAACTATCTGATCCTGTCAGATCCATCTGGCTTACAGGCATGTAAATCCAGTGATGAAATAAAAAATACTCAGTCTAGAAAGAGTATTCTTCAGTTCTCATTCCTACTATACTCCATGGTTCCTAGGCTCTCCTTCCTAGCATGTCTGCTGGGCAGGCAGTGGTTTTCATCTAAGTATTATTCCAAATGCAGGTACCTGTTTCCCCAGAGACGGAGGTTTTCTTGCCTCCAGAGATCACTAAACTAATCACTAATATCACTAATAAATCACTAATAAATAATGCAAAGGTTATCAGAGAATCAAATTTAATGAAAATTCAGTGATTTAAACTCCAAAATAAACTGAGTTATAAAACTCAAAAATTTACATTCTGCGTCCTTACCACAGGGGTATTTTTGTCTTTTTCCCACCACTTGCATGCAGACATTCATTGCATTACTGCTATCACTGGAGAGCTTCTCTACCTATAGAGTCCCTTGCTGTCCATATTTTCGTTCTCACGTAGACCCAGGTCAGTCCAGCAATCAACAAGTTCATTGGAGTGAGTTCACTCCAATAATTTCAGGGGCAAGAGTCCCGGATGAGTCTCCTCACCAGAAAACTGTTCTTCATTTTACATGATCTGAGGTATATTGAACAATCGTATAAAAGACATTATTGAAAGACCTTTATCTCTGGAGCTCATATCACCAATTACAAAGTGGGATAAAACCAACTTACTCATGAGGGTAAATGAACTGTAGGTCACAAGAACTTCCAAAGAAAAGAACTGCTGGCAAACAGAGCTACTGTGGGCCTGTGCTCACATGTTATGGAGATGTCATGCAGTCTCCTCGGTCGAGATTTAGCTGAAGTGGCTGGAACAGCTTCAAAAAAATCCTGTAGACAACAGAGGATCAATGCAACTTCTGAAACTGGATCTGCAAGAGCACTCACCATCAGCCCATCTTGATGCCAACAGAGTCAATGAAAGCATCACTACAGTAAGGCTACCTACCTGCCCCTGAAAGTCTGAACACAGCACGTATTTGAGTTAGCATGGTTAGGAAGGTACAACACAAAGCGTTATAAAGTTCACCTGGCTTGTAACCAGTTGAGCACTTTTGAGCACATCTCTAGGAAGCTGTGTTGTGTGTGATATGAGGGGTTTTCAGGATTCACCAGACACGTCTCAGAGGCAAAAAAACCAAAGGTATCAGTTAATGATATGCTCCAAAAGCTTGAATGGAAGGGGCTACTCACAAACACCAATATAAAGACACTGCCCAAAAGCATCTGTTCATCCTTAAAGGCATTTTATCAACACAGCATTAGCCCAAGTTATCCACACACAGCAAGTTCTCAAGAGTTAACCCTGCTGGCAGTGTACTCATTTTGCACACCACCACTGAGCTACACAGAGTGGCTGTATTTCTGCTGCACGGGCATCCTGAGGGATAGCAGTGATCAGCCTTCAAACTTTTTCTATCAGTGGACCGCTCTGGATCAAGCAAAGGATTTTTCCTCTCCCTTCTGCATGGCAAGAGTGGAGCCAGAGGGCACACTCAAGACAGCACTGCAATAAATGACAAACCCTAATAATTCAGTTCCGCAAGATCATTCAACAATACTGCTTTGGAAATGTCAGACTTTCAAGTAATTTCATAGCATCCATCCCTTCTTCCAATGTTTGCCCCACTTAGCTGCTGAACTGAGTCAAAAACTTGAACACAGAAGGGGAAAAAAGGTTACTCTTACTTCCACTGTAAAGAGATGTAGAGACAAAATAAACTATCCCTCAAACTCTACTTTCGGTTCTGCCACGGAAAATTAGTAAAGATAAAACAAATTTAGGATGGTGTTAACCAAAAGCCTTTTTTCCATTTTGTTCCTTTTGCATAAACATGGAGTTGATTGATCAATCAATCAAGAAGCTGAAAGACTCAGGAATTCAGTTTTGTTGGAAGTCCCAGAGAAAGTCTGCCACATGAAAAAGGGCCATGTTCTCTTTTGCTTCCAATCAAGTCTGGTGTTCAGATTTTGGTTTAGTTCTTTTATGTCTCCTAGGTCACCTCACTTCATAAGCACTGGACCTGCTCTGTGGACACTTTTAAATGCAAACAGAAGACACGGAGCTGGTTTTTCAAGATAGCCTTCACCTTTCAGAGCACCACCTTATTTATAACTCTTCACATGCCTATTGGAATAGCCATTACTAATTTTATTTAATTACATTTTATTAATTACCGTCTCCAAGCATAGAATTTGGCAGGCACTTCTGCAGTGGCTGAAATGAAGAAGAGTATTCCTAAGGTATCAACATTTCCAGGTGACTTTGCCACCAAGCCTCTAAAGGCACTGTTGCTAACTTTTATGGAACAGGGCCACATCATTTTGCATTTCAAAGAGAAGCTAAATGTTTACCAGAAAGTTCAAATATGCTTTGAATTTTATAAGATCTAGAATTGTATTGCAACAAATAATGAAACACTATCCAGCAATCTTCAGATTGCTCAGAGCAATATACTTGCAGTATACATACCCGTGCATGTGCAAGGGAACTGTACCACCAAGTAAGACAGCCTGCAGAGCTCTTTACTTGCTATTCCACAATAATGCTTGTGGACAAAAGGCAAGGAGCTTTACATCAGCCTCTGCACTTGGGAGATTTTGGACACCAGAACTTAGAAATAAATAACACTCAAGCCTAGCTGCATGCAGCATTTGCAGAAAAACAGGTTTGGAAACTCCTTGGAGTATCAAAAGCTAAACTGAGCACACAAATACTAACTGTAAGCAGGTCTTGCTGATCAAATTCTAAATCAGAGACACTCTCCTTTTCCCTTTACACTTGCTTTGGAGAGCTCAGGATGAAATTTCTGAAGGGAATCCATTTGCATAGGGATGCTCTGAATATACCTTCAGAGCCTGAAACACAGATACATTTCATACAAGGAGACTAAAACACACTTTGATATGAGGCATCTGGCAAGTAAAACAGTTTCTTGGGGACAAGGAGACCTTTTTACAAAGGAAGCATAGAATCAGAATCATTAAGGTTGGAAAAGACCTCTAAGATCAAGTCCAACCGCTGACCCAACACCACCACCATGCCTACACGTTTTTTGAACACCTACATGGATGGTGACTCCACCACTGCCCTGCGCAGCCTGTTCCAATGCTTGACCATTCTTTTGGTGAAGACATGTTTCCCAATCTAAACCTCTCCTGTTGGAACTTGAGGCCATTTCCTCTTGTCTTCTCATCTGTTACTTGGGAAAAGAGATTGACAACCGCCTCACTACAGCCTCCTTTCAGGTAGTTGTAGAGAGCGAGAAGGTCCCTCAGCCTCCTTTTCTCCAGGCTGAACAACCCCAGCTCCCCCAGCCACTCCTCATAGGCCTTGCGCTCCGGACCCTTCACCACATTCATTGCCCTTCTCTGGACACACTCCAGAAACTCAATGTCTTTCCTGTAGTGAGGGGCCCAGAACTGAACCCAGCACTCAAGGGGAGGCCTCACCAGTGCTGAGTACAGGTGTACAATCACTCCCCTACTCCTGCTGGCCACACTATTTCTGACACAAGCCAGGCCGTTGGCCTTCTTGGCCACCTGGGCACACTGCTGGCTCATGTACAACCAGCTGTTGACCAGCCCCTCCCCCCCCACCCCGGGTCCTTTTCTTCCTGGCAGCTTCCCAGCCACTCCTCCCCAAGCCTGTTGCATTCCATGGGGTGGTTGTGATCCAAGTGCAGGACCTGTCACTTGGCCTTGTTAAGCCTTCGTCCCATTGATTCAGACTGCCCAGATTCATCCCATTGATTCAGACTTTATTCAGACTTGATTCCCTTCACCCCATTGATTCAGACTGCCCAGATCCTTCTGCAGAGCCTTCCTACCATCAAGCAGACACTTCCACCCAATTTGGTGTCATCTGTAAACTTACTGAGGGTGCACCCAATCCCCTCATCCATGTCATTGATAAAGATATTAAACAAGACCGGCCCCAAAACCAACCCCTGAGGGAGACTGCTTCTTACTATGGAGCTACGTGGAACACCGAAGAGCTGCAGTAATGCCTGTACCCAAGACTTCCAGTATAGGCATGTCCGAGGGAACAAAGACTTGATACACTAGGTATCTTCTAATTTATCTGAACACATTCTTGAAACATTTCAACCTCCTCAGATAGGTGGGATGCAACTGACCAAAAAGCCGCATAAGATCATGACATGGGCGTAGAGTAGCTGTAGGGGTGGGAGCAGAAGCTGAGTTTTTTCCTACTGCAAGTTACTCTCTTTTTGTCAAGTTACCTGAATGACTATGAGCATGCTGAACTGAAGTTCAGTTCATTCCTCTGTGAGCTGCAGGGTGGGACAGAGCAGAATTCAGCATCCCACACAGTGAACTGAGAATGTGCCTAGGCATCTCCATACTGGCGCAGACAGCACAGGCGTGTTCATGCTGTAATAACTCTTGAGAATTACTGTGGCAGGGAAGTTGATATACACAGTCATACACAATTTGCATTGACCCGGTGTGAGTCTCTTCCATCAGCACCAATTATTGACCAGGCCTGTCTAAAGCTGGGAAGAACTGTGTCACAGACAGAATGCAGTAATAAGTAGCCTATGCAGCCACATGTCGAAGGATAACATCAGTAGTAATCAGGTGAAAACAAAACCCCATTACAAAGGCAACCACTTTGCCCATTTCCCTTCTCAACTGAAATTCTCAAAACACAGTTTAAGTGGGAGAAATTCCTTCTTCTCTAAAGGAATACTTGGTTTTTGAAACTGGTATTCTGGACAATTTCTGACAGCAAAAGAAAGGCTTTATCTGAATACCAGCATCTACTGGGAAAAAAAGAAAAAAACAAAAACCTTTAATTTTATTATTCTAGCCAAAGTATACAAATGGCAGGAGCGAGGCTAGGGTGGGGGAAGATGGATGAACATAATACATATCTTACAGTGGAATTTTCTAAGACAGACTCCCATGATTGAAGGGAAATTATACAGCAGTGCAGGTTTGCTAACAAACTCTCAAGTAGTTATTTCACATCCATTTTCTTCCACAAAGAAAACTTGCCAAAATACTTAGCAGATAGGTTTTCAGTGTGTATTTACTTCATCATGAAGAACTTGGCTAGGGCACAGAAGACCTGCCCTGATAAAGACTTGGCACGTCCAACCCTGTAAGTAGTGGTGAGGACAGAGAAGCATGAAGGCATCGAACTGGCATTGCAAGAAGAGCCCACTCTGAAGTCTGTGCTGCCTTAATTTAGCTCAGCAATTGAAGGTTTCTAAAATTGGATGTCAGGATACACTTAGGTAACCCCTTATATTGCAGGCAATTCTGTCCTGCAGCAAAGACAAAAATCTAAATTGTTTCTGACATATTGCTTCAGCCATCAAACTTTTATTTGCTGATTTGTTCTGTATTTTTACTAGAACAGCTTTATAAGCATCCAAACAGTACTAATTTTTCATTCGATAAGACAGTAAAGTTATGATTTTGTCTTATGTTAGGCTAAACACTAATAAAAGCCTATTGAGCTACTGCTGGAATACTTGATGGATCTCGAGCACACTGCTCATTCTACTGAAGGGCTGCTGTCATGGGAATGGAGCAATTGTGTGTCTTCGTAGGGGACGAAAATCCTTGCTTGTCTTACTGATTCTATCATGAGGTATTAAAAAAGTCCCTCTGATTCAGTCACACTGATAATGACCTTCACAACAGGTTGCTCATAATCTTGAACTTTTGCAGGTACCTCCTATATTAGCAGCAGAATACTCTAGAGGCCTTTTCCCTGCTAAATAACTGCCCTGGCTTAAGAAACAGAGGCAAGGCTATGTGCTACCCAAGTAACATGCTTCGCTCTCCCCTTGGAACTTCACAATATTGCTATGCAAGGCAGCAGCAGCTCCACTGAAGCCAGGGAGGTGGATCACAAATGGTGGAGAACGATCTCAATTTAGGTCTGCCTAGCTAACAATGCACTAAATATGTGCCCTTATGCTGTGCATATTGAAAATATTCACTTGTTACAGAATCACTGGCTTAAATAAGAGCAATTACTGGGTTGCTTGACCTTATGCTCTAAATCCAAAGCTTGAGGATTAGAATGCATTATCCCTTTTCCCCTAATCCACAAGGCAGAAGCTTCATCAGGGACAGCACACACAAACATATAAGTCACAGGACACTGAAGACATCTGCTATCCTGAGAAAAGTGCAATTACAACATTTAAATGAGAAATCCTGAACTGACAGGATTTTTAACCAAAGATGATGCCAGAAATTTCATTGACAATTGGACGGGAAATGTCTTCAGAAGCATGCTGTCTATCCCCAAACAGGTCCTACTCAACTATCATAATTTGAGAACTCAATGTCAGGTGAAACTTGGACAAAATCTTTTCGAGAACTCATAGTAAAGCAAAAAAAAACCCCAAACCCCAACAAACCCAAATCCACCCCAACAAACAATAACACACACCAAAACCCAAATAGCTAATGCAACAGATGCAAGTACAAGAACTACTTTCAGCAGTTGATCTCCTAGCTAAATAAGACGAATTTTGCCCTCCAGCCATTGAGCCAAGTCTTCAACTAATGTAAATTCGCATGACTTAGTAAATGGAGCCTTCCCACTGACTCCTACAATCTCATGCAGAAGAATCTGCAAATTGCAAAGTATTCAGCAAGATTACTCATAAAACAAAACGTGACTGCATGCATCCCAGCTACTGCCCCAGTCATCTTCCCCATGCCAAACACACATGCTTGGCCCTCAATCTCCTGTCAAAGAACTAATAATCCTGCACTCGTCAAAATGTTTGGGAAGGGAAGTCTTTCAGCTGATTTCCTAATTATTTCTGCAAGAAAGTAAGGAATTAAAACAAAGTTTGGAGGAAGAGGAACTGAAAAGCAGATTCTGAGAAACGCAAAAGCATCACTAGCTGAAACTTGTGACAAACTGTGAAACAACAATGCCAACTGCCTTAGAGAAAGAGAGATAAAAACAGCCAAACTGTTCCTCAGTACAAGAAAGCTAGAACTAAAACAACGTTACTATCTCAAACCAGTCAAAAAGAATAAGGAAGATTCCCAAGAAGCAGAAGCTGGAGCCTGATTAAAAGAAAAAAACAAAACAAAACACAAACACCAACCCAAACAACAAAAACCCCTACTTCTTTTCCTTACTAATCCATTTTTAAAATATATCTAGTCACCTCTGTGTTCTTGAGGCTTTCTAGCTAATATTTTGGTGACTTTTAATGCCTTTGCTGCTTCAGAAAAACAAATCAAAAATGTAAGCTAAGATTGTCATGTAAGGTTATGATTCCAGGAGCTACGATTTCAAGAAAAACAGCAGTTACCAGGAAATTAAAATTGAAGTCAACAGAGCCTTCATTGCCTCAACACCAAGACAAAGAATTGAGGCCAGGAGCTGTATATCTTGTCTTTTTAAGCAGAATCCCAGAGGACCAGAATGGTTCTCTCTTTTATCCCCTCAATTATTTGACAGACTCTTGTCTTCAGATGGACTGAATGGAAATGTATAGGCTGCTTTCCTAAGCCTCCCACGTCACAGCTTGTTAGCCCCACAAACAAATTACCTTCGACAGATAAAGGTACGAGGGGAGTACTAAGCTCTGCAGGGCTCTTCTTTGAAAACTATCTGACATAGTCTCAAGTTGCCCTGTCCTCCTTCCTACAGCGGCAGCTCCCCTTCTCCCCCATTCTGCCAGGCTGCTCGCTCTCTAGGACACTGCACCCTTTACATCACCCCAGTATCTTTTCAGCAGACACAGAAGACAACTTGCCCTCTGTACCCCTGCCCATTACTACTGTTCTGGTCTTCGAATGAACATGTGGCAAGAAGCTAGAGCTGACACAAAGACCAGACAAGGCTCTTCCAAAGACTTCTCGCCTAACCTCAAGTGGGCGAGCCTCACAAAGATGAATCGACTGCTGCTACTCAACAGGGGTTCCTACCTAATAATACCACCAAAATTTGGGCAGTAGAATGTCAGCTAGGCAAGAGTTAACACAGAACCACACTGTCCCTTAAACTCTGCGGCTGTAGTCTGAATCAGTCCAGACCCTATTATAGCTTGCCACTTTTCAGTAAGCACCCATGGGTGTTGGGGAAAAGTATTGGAGGTTTTTCTGCTTTTGTCCAGAAGAAAACCCAAAAAACCATATAAACACATTCTTAATACTGGAGTGGGAAAAAATGCCTATCTCTGCTCCATATCTTTCTCTGCTTATTTTTACCAATAAAAATGATATTTCTTCTTGGCATGCATGCTATTTTAATGTTTTGAAGTCTGTCTGTATTTCAAAGGGAAGGATCTTCTTTAATAACTTGCAAGAGAAGCAAACAGACTGACAGAGAAAACACACAGCTCATTAGGACAGATATTGACATAAGCCTTCAAATGAACTTTGTCTTAGGGTTGGTTTATCCTTTATACAGGAAATTTACTTCTATTTTTCCAAAGTGTCTTTGGGCAGCTACACAAATCCCATTCCTTTAGTGTAATTGTACTAATTTTAATCAGAAGCAGCTGGTAATCACTGAAATACCTTCTGACTAAAACTATTAAAGTATTTGACAGTGATGCATGCAAAACAGCATCTGTGATTGGGTCATATCATTAGTGGGAGATGTTTCACCTCATATGATGATTAAATCTTCTTGACAGTTGGTATCACATTTACCATGGCTGTTTGATCATTACTGCTCACACAGACGACAGCAAATCTGCACTCATTCAGTCGAGGTCATTGACTCGGTAGTCGGAACAGAAATGCTGTAAACAATATAACAAGCAGCCTTGTATTTGTGCACTTGGAGCAGGTATGGAGAAAATGAACCTGCCTCAAAACTCATAGAAAGAGCCAAGAGCCCTGCCGCCATGGCCATTTGTCTCAGTGCAAGTACCAGCTTAAAGAGTTTCTGTCCCCAACAGCTCATTCCCAGCTCAACCCTCGCCTGCAGTTGTACCAATACAGCTTGCCTGGGAAGCGGCAGTAGGAACGCCGCTTGGGCACAGAAAAGAACTGACAGGAGAACTTCTGGGTCAGCCTCCGAATCCATTTCAGCCTTTCGTCTCACAAACAGTTGTACTGTCACAACGGAAGAGGAACAACAAGCCTGAAGCCACTTAAGCTGGCAGAGCCATGAAGAGGTCCAGAACTGCCTTCTGGCAGCTGTGTATACATCTAGACTAATTTAAGGCAGCATGAAAGAATGTCCTTACTTAAAACAATGGCATGGATGCAGGACAATTTCTTCTGAGCATGTAGTCTTTGATATTCAGTAAGCTGTTAACTACCACTGACATCTCCTTGATGTCTGTCCAGCATCCTGGTACAGCTGGCCATTCTACATATCTCTGCTGGTACAGCCAAATTACCAAGGATTCCTGGTGGTGACATCTCTACTCAGTCAGAGAGAAATCTTTATTTAGGCACAGTTATACCGGCAGAAGATGAGTTTTGGCAGCACAGACTGCACTGGCAGAGGATGGGGTGAATGGAATTGGTTCAAAGCACAGATTTGCTTTTCTCCGAGCATACCAGTCTTGTCAAAGCACTTTGTTAAATTCCCACTCTATACATGGCACGTAACTCCAGCAGGAGCAGGATTTTCCCCTCAAAAACATAAGCTGTGGCACAAGGAACTGCTAAGCCCATTCCCACTGGGCAACAATGGTGAATTGGGAAGCTTTTCATATCATCAATCAGCAATAACACTCAGGCAAAAATTCTCTACAGGCAACTCTACTGCATGGGCTGTGACAAGACTAAGGAGCTGTAATTCTGGAGGATGCAAAGCTGTTAACAACAGGTAGATGACAGATATATTCTGTTTATTTGCACTCAGGGGAAACTTTCAGCTGCACGTATCACCCCAGATCCACAGCCCCACCCGTCCACCCCCCCAGTAATACCTTAGCAGAAGCACGCAACTGAACAGTGAACTAAAGACAAACTTGGGTCTTAGGGGTCTGATGAAGATTGAAGTAACACGACCACAGCAAGCATCCCCTAATTAAAGCTATATCAAGATCCTGAGAAGACCACTATAGGCAGGTCAGTCTCCTTAAACTCCTTATCATCCTAAAGCCATCAATTCCAATTTCGTTTCAACCAAGAGACAGCATTGAGCTAAACGCATTTATTCAATTCAGACATTTACATCAAGTATGTTGACAGGCTGACAGTATTTACTTACCCAGAAGGTCCTCCCTTCTCCTTTTCACTCTGTCTCTGGCCCTCCTCTGTTCATTGTTGAGCTCACTAGCAGACTTTTCCTTTAAAAAAAAAAAAAAAAAAAAAAGCTGATAGCCTGAGCAGGGTGTACCAGCTCATGAAAAGATCAGATGAAGACCTGAGCCAAAGCAATGGGAATCGGGCCAGGAAGAAGCACAGTGGTGATGAGTGGTTAGATTGACTCAACTTTCATCACTGCTCAGAGAGAAGAAATCTGGCGTTTAACACTTAAGCTGCTCACTCACTGCTCAAGGGCCTTTTTGAGGCACTGCATCCTCTGCTAGAGACACGGGAGATGAAAGCAATCCCACTGGCACTGAGCTGCAGCATTAAGCATCCAAGTACCTCTAAAACTTCCATTTAAAAAATTCTTGATTCAACTTGACTTGCAAGTCAAGTTGTTCTGCCTTTTCTCTATGCCCGTAAATAAAACAGACCAACGTTTTATCCTCCAAGTCATTCAGCACTCAAGCTTCAATCCTGCCAAGGATATCCTTCTAATCTAGGAGTACAGTTTCTGCCTGTAATGAGGTCTCTTGGGTATTTTGTTCACTCCTGGATTATTTTGATGGATGGAGGCCAGAACACCCAGCACCTGGCAGGACTGATCCCGACACAATTACTACCGGGCAACAGCTCATCAGATGCCTGCCCCTTGGTAAAGATCGCCAAGCTTTGTTGAGAAGATGCACAGAAAACATGGCCTATCCCATTTATTTCAGCCCAGCAGTAGTATCCAACAAAGTGGAACAGTATTGAACACCAAATATTCAAAACATAGAAAGTGCATTTTAGGTTGCAGAAACTTTCCCCTATAGTCAGAATCATAGCATCAAAGAATCATAGAATGTTTTGGTTTGGAAGGGACCCCAGGAGCCCATCTAGTCTGTCCTGGTTTCAGCCAGGACGGAGCTAGTTTTCGTCTGCAGCAGCTCCTGTGTTTTGGCGTCAGTATGTGAAAAAAGGTGTTAGCACGACGCTGCTGTTCGCTGC
>KL284251.1:8060-52879 GCA_000699545.1 Podiceps cristatus
GGTATGTGATGTCACTAAAAAATGGCAGGGCTTTCTAAACTAATCTGCTTGCAGTTAATGCTGCCCTAGGCAGCAGAAACATGATCTTAGCAGGTACCCACCTACGTGGCTGTACATATACCTAGAGATACGTGTCAGCAGCCTTAGGAGCATGCAGGGACCATCTGTTAACCAGCATGAGTTTAAAAGGCTTAAAGTGGGCAGCAGAGGGATTGCCTCGAAAGATGTGCGCTTGTTCTTTCCATTACCCAAGTCAGCGGCAGGTAGGCAGGTCAGAAGCAGCGATAGGTGTTCCTTTCTTCATCGTAGCTGTTTCAGGTTACGTTACTCTCAGTGGCTTTTGGCAATGCTTACCGGTATTTGTAGCCAACGGCAATTTAAAGTAGTGCCTAGCGTTGAGAGGGAGCAAAATGTAGGACCTGCTTGCTTATCTCTTTTCAGAGACACATTCTGCTTTTAACCTTCTTTTGCTCTGACGGCTGAAATAAAACATCACACCAGCTATATATCGGTGTGGTGAATAAGGAGGCACTCTGCTTTCATTAAAGCTTGTAACAGAAAGAAAAAGATTACTGTCAGCAAGAAATAGTGGGATGTACTGAGGAAGCGGACATGGTGACACTATTAGCCGTAGTAAAATCCTGAGTTGTTTCAGCAAAACGTCATTAAAAACTTCTGACCTCCCATATAACTTTTTGTCACTATATTGGAACACATTTGGTCTTGTTTGTTCGCTTGTGTGAAACTATGGGATTAGGTTTATGTGTGCAGTACAGCTTTAGTGTATCATAGTCACTAGTGTACATCCAGCTTCCCTTGCTGAATGGTGTGTTGTGGGTGGTTTGCCTTTGGGAACAGAGTGTTTTACCCCCTTTTCGAAATTTACACAGAATTTAAGGCAGAGTTTTAAAGTGGATTAAGCAAGCAAATGTAGGTTGGATCTTGAAGGAGGTATTCTCAGTAGCTTAGATCAACTTTCATATGTTGTTTTAGCAGGTGTTGCTATCTTAGAAAAAGATCCAGGGCTGTATATAAAGGTGACCCTCATCTATTTGTTTTATTAGGCAGGAGGGGTATTACTGCTGCTGCTCACAGTGTGGCCCCTTAACTAATATGTCATTCGATGAACACAAGAACGTATCTGTTGTCCTGTTCAAGCATGCCTTGAAGATGCAAGGATAAGTCATCTCCACTCTCCCATGTATGTCCTTTCCATGAGGACGAAGCTCAGAAGACCTAGAAATCATACAGAAAGGAAGGATTGGAGTGGTGGAGAGAGGACCTGTATTGTGTCTTTCTCCAATCACAGGGGCCTTAGCAAGTGAGTTTGATAACAATTCCTGCCTCCCTCCCCCTCCCCAAGTTTTGAGGGGGATCAAGACATTTTCCTGGAAGAACTGGTATATGTGAAGTAAGGAAGAGAATGGCCAAAGTGGATTCAATCATTAAGATGTATTTCTTTCCCTGAAAAGAAGATTGTTGGACTGAAGAAAGATGTTCCTCTGTGCTAGAATTGAATGTGCTGAGGTTTTGTTTCTGCTTATTGGGTTTTAGAGGACTGTATTTTTTTAATTTAATATCTGACATTACTTTCCATAGAACATTAGCAAAACAGTTTCTATAAATCTCTATGCACAAAGTGTTTTGTGTGACCCAAGGCTATTTTTTCTTGCTAGATCTTTTGTCCCTTGTGGCACAACTGCACAGGTATTTATGCGTATCCTTAAAAGTTTTTATTTTCATCTGTAAACTAAAACCTTGAGTGCTAACATCTTTCTTTTGACAGAGTCCTCTTGATGCTTTTCCCTTAGGAATCCCCTTCCTTAATTCTGTGCCATTCTGTCTGGTAAGGGGGTGCTCTCTGAAGGGCTTGTCCTCTCTTCTGAAGTCAGCATCACGGTCTTCTTTCTTTTGAGACTGGAGAACTAGCAGTTATTTGTATATACAATATTTATTGTTCTTCATGTTGGCTAAAGAAGTGACTGTAAAAGCCAACAAAGGCTCCTTTTTAACTCTTTAACTAGTGACTCAACAGTACCCTGAAACCACATTGGCCTCAGAGAAAAGGATTAAGCATACATCTCAAGCAGGGAGGGTTCTTATGTCATTGCTTCTTAATCTTGTTGCTGCGCTTGCATGAGTTACCCCATGAGGATTATGGCAATGTGTTCGCCATAACGCACACCTCATCTTAGAAATCTTTTCTGGTAGCTTCAAAATTACGTAAAAGTGATGATGTTGTGAATTTTTCCAGGCTTCTTTGTCCTCCCTCTCCCCTCAGGAAAATGATACAAAATATGAGAAAATAAGTTTCCTTTTAATGCAGTTTTGAAGTAGTTCAGAGTGGCTTGAAAACAAATGAAAAACCTTCAGAACAGTAGGTCTGACTGATTTCCTGTTCATTTCAATTATATGTCTCTCCAAAGGCCCTCTTATGTAATATGATTTTTAGTCCCCCGTGGGTAGGAAATAGTTATCTGAAGCTCTGCTTACTTTTTACATTGTATCAGAATGAGTCTCCTAAAACAGCCTTAAAGGGTTGCAGGGTAATTAAGGTTCACTGGTACAACGGTAACTAGATGGCTATATTTAATTAGTCTCTCTGTAGAGTGGAATTGCTGCATCATATTTGAAATGCCCTTTGAGGAAGATAATGAAATATGGCTTACAGGAGCTTTAGTGTGATGATCAGTGTGGTTAGTATTTAAATTTGCTGCAAAGTGAGCTTCTATTACACAGGTAACACAGCTTCTGATAGATCACCATTACAGCATCCTTCTTCAAATAAATAAATACGTATTCCCTTACAGTTCTGTAATTAGCCATGGAAGAGAAGGAAATGCTGTCTCACAATGATACTGATTTCCCTAGCTATCTCCTGCTTTGGCTTATTGTGACTGTAGAAGGACCCAGTTGAGGAAAACACTGATGCACTTAGGTTCATCATTAACAGGCATCAGAAGTGTGTTCCTGAATCAGTCTCTAAGTTGCAAATGAAAATCTGCTCTATGGAGAACATCATCTTTTCAGCACCTTCTCTTTTTTTGTGTGTTTGTTTCAGAAAAGAGATAGAAAACCAGCATCAGTCCCAAATAAAAGTGTTGGGAGGAAGCGGGGCAGAAGAGGTGGTTCTCATATATTCCGGTTAGGACCTTTGCATTGTCTCGGGAGGCACAGCACAGACCCCGAGGTGCTGGCCCACCTCTTCATAGCTGTTTGCAATTCTGCAAAGTATCGTGTTCAGAACCAGGCTGTGCCCATGCACAGAACAGCGCAGGGAAGAGACGTTGGAGAGAAAGGGGAAGACCTCACCACATAAACTCAAATGGTGGTTCCTGCTGCTGTCACTCATAACTGCTTTACAGCCTCGTGCTTCCCCTGCTTGCACGCTCAGTTTCAGTTGGGCCAAACTGGGTTTGCCAGACAAACCTCTTGGAAATCAGAGCCACAGATGTGTGTGTCTGATGTGTACCTTAATATGTACCTGGGATGTACTTAGGGCACACACCCCGTTTTAGGAACACAGGAGTGTTACCATTAATCTTTGCATAGCCTCTTCCACCCTGCTTGGGCTGCTGGCACAGAGCCTCATAACATCTCTTGAGTTGGACGGGTCTATGGTTGCCATATGTGCAGAGCTGCTTGTGTTTTTTTCCCAAATATGGTTTCTCTGTGGGGAAAAAAATCCAAGTCTGCCAAACATTTGCCAGGGATTTCCAGACCTGAAACAACCCAGTTGGAGCAGTAGTATAAGCCTGTGTCTGGGTACTTGTAAGCCTGTGTACTTTTCTCTACATTCGAAGAGCATCTCCACAGAGCATGCATGGCCAATCTGACACATCGTAGAAATGTATATATTTCTATCTAGGTAAAGCGATATCCCAGGGGAAGCTACTCACCCCAGCCTTACTACTGTCCTCAGGATGCCCTCTGGAAAGTAATTTGCAGCTGACCTCATGGTGCCTGCACAAGAAGGGGACTTTTCTGGGCTGATGAATACACTGATGTGCTATATACTTCATTGTATTACTACAGTAGTGCACCAGTGAGGTGAAAATAACCCCAACTTTCCTGTGTTTCTCATCCTAGAAGTGCTAGCAGATAAATTTTAATTGACTATATAGAAATTTTAGTAGACTCTGCTGAGTTAGATGGATCCTCTGTTAATACAGAGGAACTGATGCACTGAATCAGTTCTGAGGCCTTGAGCTCTTGTTCTCTGTAGTGTCTAAAGGACAGACAATTCAGGGGGTTTGTGACTGTTGCAATTCTTTAATCATTTCAGAAAACATTGGTCATGCTCATTGGAAGGTAGAGAAATAATAGATGAACATAATTTCTGTTCATGGAAGTCATGGAAACAGTTTCGTTTTGGTCATTTGGAGTGCAGGGCGATTATTTCATTGTTGATTCACATCTTTTAAAACATTGGGTCTTCTGCATTTGTGGAGGGAAACAAAAGAAATGGATATAACAGCTAGCAGGTGGGTCTATTTCATTGGGCATATCAAAAGCCTCGAAGTTTAAACCTGTACAAGAGTATGCACAGGGTTAGGATTCCCTTAGACCAGGCTTACCAGGCAGTGGTGATGAATTCAGTTTTCACTGGTTCTGTATCTTTCAGAATAATGTGACCAATACAATGTCAAAAAATCAGTAAGCTCCTAGCAAGAAGCTTATTTGAAATAAATGCAAAATGTTGTTCTCCTGATAGACAGTCACTTGCTTTGAGCTGGGTTTGCTACCCAGTACTTAGAAAGTCTGTTCTAGCTTTAGTGTGGCAGAGAGCTTACTTTGGTGTATGGCCTTTGAAAACCTTATGAAAGAGCCCTTTCTGCTCCCTAATTCAACACCACTCTTCGCTGGGTGACCTGCATGTAAATTTATTAATTGCATGTGTTTATGGAAGTGTGCTGCTGTCTTGGGTTTTTTGGCATGGCCACTGTTGGTTTGTTTGGCAGAATCTGAAAGAAAAGCAGCAGAAAGCCTGAAAATCATGGCTTGTTCCCATCCGCTTCTTGTCTGTTCACTGCCAAGGATCTGAACTGGGATAACTACTGGGATGTGGACTTTGTAGGTAGAAGGACTTGGAGGGATGAGGGAGGAATCTAGCCCAAATGGTTGTGTCCCTGAAGGATTTGATGAAAAACCCAGGCTATGAAATGAAGAATATCTTCTGTCTTAAGCCTCTTCACCATTCAAACCATACTTCCAGAGCTTTTAGGCTCCAAATTTTAATGCACTTCCAAAGCTATATTTATTATAAAAATAAAATAAAATAGTGGAGGTCAGGATTGCAGCAGGTTTCTTTTAAAATAGTATTGATTATCAGATGATGCATTATCTGGCAGTTAATGGAGTAGCAGAGGGCCTAGTACTAGAATCTTAAATGCCAAGAAATGAAAAAAACAAATGTTGTCACTAATACTCTACACTCTGGAAAAAGATGAAGGTGAAATTGGAATGCCAAGCTTTGCCTTCCTACTCGGGAACTCCTTTTTTTACAGGCAGGGAGAGTAGAGTTAGTGGTGGGATGTGAAGGGTAAGCTGATACTCCATTCTTTTTGTCTACCTTTTAAAAAGTTGATAAAACAACTTAGCTTCTGAAGACCCAGTAGAGTAACAAAAAGAAGAAAAAAACCATCATCTTGTTATGATCAGATTTATCATGTACAGTTACTTTGGCTTAATGCAACGCATACATTAAAAAAAACAAAACCAAACCAAACCAACAAACAAAACCCAAACCAAAACTGGCGTTCCTCAGGGGTCAGTACTGGGGTGGGTGCTGTTTAGCATCTTTGTCGGCGACATGGACAGCGGGACTGAGTGCACCCTCAGCAAGTTTGCTGATGACACCAAGCAGTGTGGTGTGGTTGACATGCTGGAGGGAACGGATGGCATCCAGAGGGACCTGGACAGGCTTGAGAGGTGGGCCTGGGTGAACCGTATGAAGTTCAACAAGGCCAAGTGCAAGGTCCTGCATGTAGGTCGGGGCAGGTACAGGCTGGGTGGTGAATGGCTCGAGAGCAGCCCTGAGGAGAAGGACTTGGGGGTACTGGTGGATAAGAAACTCAACTTCAGATGGCAATGTGCGCTTGCAGCCCAGAAAGCCAACCGTATCCTGGGCTGCATTAACAGCATGGCCAAAAGGTCGAGGGAAGTGATTCTGCCCCTCTGCTCCACTCTGGTGAGACCCCACCTGGAGTGCTGAGTCCTGCTCTGGGGCCTCAGCACAAAAAGGACAGGGATGTGTTGGAGCAGGTCCAGAGGAGGGCCACGAAGATGGTTGGAGGGCTGGAGCCCCTCTGCTGTGAAGACAGGCTGAGAGAGTTGGGGCTGTTCAGCCTGGAGAAGAGAAGGCTCCAAGGTGACCTTACAGCAGCCTTCCAGTACCTGAAGGGGCCGACAGGAAGGATGGAGAGGGGCTTTTTACAAGGGCATGTAATGAAAGAACATGGGGGAATGGTTTTAAACTAAAGGAGGGCAGATTTAGATGAGATATTAGAAGAAATTCTTCACTCTGTGGGTGGTGAGGCACTGGAACTGGTTGCCTAGAGAAGTTGTGGCTGCCCCATCCCTGGAAATGTTCAAGGCCAGGCTGGATGGGGCTCTGAGCAACCCGGTCTAGTGGAAAGGTGTCTCTGCTCATCCTTGGCGGGGTGGTTGGATCTAGATGATCTTCAAGGTCCCTTCCAACCCAAACCATTCTATGATTCTATAAAAATACTTGTGGGGAGGAAGGGAGTGAACAAAGCTTTCACCTAGAGCTAAGAACACACACTGAGGGCTTTTTGCTTGCTGGCAAACCTTTGCAGACTGATTTGTTACATGGATTGTCACAAAATAGGCAATCCTCAAAGTTCAAAGCTTTATGCTGAGTCCAAAAGGTGATAGGTTCTGAGTAGCAGCTACTTGCTTGAGCAGTTCTGTTTATTTCAGTGGGACTACACAGATGAGAAGGGACTACAGAACTGAACTCTGCCTTGAAAGCCAACTCTGAGGTACTGCTGTCGGGGCTTTGGGAAGGTGGGAGGGAAAGGCACTTAGCAACGTGCCTCCCAGAGAAGAAGGCCACTGTTTTGTCTCTCTGCTTCACAGGATGGGAAGACCTGTTTTCCCCATGGGGTCAGTCTAGACCCCGCTGAGCAGCTGTCGTCCTGCTGGGATGTGTGTCCAGCCAGGGTAGATGTCTAGCCCAAGGAACATTAAGGTCACTTAAATGTCTCAGTGCCAGTCGTGCTCTACTCCTGTCAGGGAAGAAATCTGCCCTTCAGGGCTTCCCTGCTGTGATGCCATTCTGTGCTGCTGCCAATGTGGCGTTATCTCTTGAAGACACAAGAATATTTGTCCCTCAATATTTGTCTGGAAAGCACCAATACTTCCTTTCTTGTTTAGATCTGTGTCAATGAAAAGGAATGCCTGTGAGCTAAGCTATTGTAAACCCAGTGAGAAGGAGATGTAAATAATGTAAGCCCTCTTGTTAATTTTTTTTTTTTTTTTTTTTTTTTTCACCCTCGGCCTTGCTGGTCTTTAGGTAAGATTTGTTAGTGGGTGAGATGGTCGATAGAGCTGGTTGGGATTTTAATGAGTAGTGCAGAATGGGGGATAGCAATGCATCAGTCAGTTCTACTCGAAGTTGAAAGAGGATGAAGGTCATCTGTTTTGCAGCCTGTTGTAAATACTGTCCAATGCGTATCAGTGGCCCTTCTGAGCCCCATGGACTTTGGCATCAGCAGGATCCAGCTCTGGCTTTCTTCTAGGTGCAGTTTTTAAGTAGTCTTCAGGGAGCTGGTTTTCTGCTTGGCAAGTAGAGTGACTGAGAATCCAGTAAGTGGTCTTTATGAACATCATTTAAATTCTCTGTGTTGCACTTGAATACTAATCCCTGGCCAACCCTGTGCTGTTCTTTCGATTTGCTAGTTCTCAGCTAGTGCAGATGTCGTTTCATGTTGCTCTGCCACCTTTCAGCTCCTTTGCCTGGGGGTTAAGGCATGAAAGCTGAAGCGGTGAAGACCTCAATTACAGTCATTCAGGTGCTGCTCTGAAGGAAGAGGTCAGTGTAACAACAGGGTTGGAATGACATGTTGATTCCTTTAACCACAGAAATAGGTGATCCAGTGTGCCTACATAGATTTAGGTTTTAATGATTTGGTCAAAAATAATCTGAAGTGAGGAGTTTCAAGCCAGTCATAGTTCTCCATCTCTCGGGCCAATAGGGTTGTCGATTAGGAGTGCTACCTTTATCTAGATTTCAGCAACCTTGTGAATGAAATATGAGCATTTGCCTTAAGAAGCAGCTTAGAAAAACCTCAAGGATTAAGCGTATGCTGCATTCATTTGTAGGTAAGGAGATGCTGGCTTTTGGGGGTTTCTTTTGGGTTTGGTGGTGTATGGTTCAGCTAAAACAAAAACATTGTGCTGTTTCCTGTGTATCTTTACTACTTGGTAAAGTATCACCTAACCATCTCTGTAATTTATTAATTTCATGCTTTTCTTTTGATGCTGCTTCATAAGGATTCCACTCCATTGTCACAGGAAAGTGACAAAAGAAACACATAAATAATCTCTTAAAACTGGGATTTAATCTGCTGGTTCACTGTGCAAGTGTATCCTGAGTATGTGAAAAAACATGCCTTAATTCATACGTTCACACCTCCCAATCTATGACCTTATTATTGAAATGCCATTTCTAGCCTTAATTGTAGTTGATGAGAGATGCAGTAGTTGAGACATTGCTTCGGCTGGTCAGGGTTTCTTCTGAAGGGCCCTCGCTAGACAGGGCTCACTTGCAGCTCACCGCAATGTTTCAGCCTTGCACCGCAGCAAGAGCTTGAGTTACCTGGGTGGAGCATGGAGGAGTTTCTTCACTTTTTGTTATTGTGGGGTTTGGTTTGGTTTGTTTTACTTAGAACACTAGGAAGATGTGAACTTTCAGGAAATTTTTTGTTTCTGAGGGCTGGATTCTGGAACTCAGCACTAAAGCCAGGTGCCCTCTATTTCATCATTTTTACTGTGTAGAATTAATCAACCTGGATGTGTCTGCAATGGAAGAGAGCGTCATTTTTTGAGAACTATTATAAAGATCCGAAAGAGAAACCTACTTCCCTTTACAAAACCTCTTATTATAAAATAAATACTTTTCTAAGTTTCTAACAGTTTAGGTACTACCATCTGTTGTAGGTGTAGCAAACCCAGTATTAAGGAATGCCTGTGTGGCCATTCAATCAAATAACAAATTAGTCATATATTTAGTGTAATTGGATGTGTGTGGTATTGCTGATAATTTGTACTGACAGTAAGCTCTGAAAATATCAACCTGAATATTTCCTGACAAAACTTTCCATGTGGCAAAATATAAATTTGCCTGTAGTCATTTAAAAATTGATGTGATATCCTAGTGTGTCTTCCTGAAGCATAGTACTATTTTATGAGCCAATCATCTAAAGAAACAAAAAGATGCATCTCTTGTGAAGTAAGTGTTGAGTGCCTTAGATATACTTATGTTTCTTTATTTTTTAATGCTTGTTGGACCTCTAAGGATATCTTTGAATCCCTCCCTTTATTTTTTTCTTAGTGTAAAAGAATGTAGAATACAGCTGGCTTCTATGCATCCCTCACTTTTCTTTTTTTCAGGTAGTTTTTAATTCACACAAATTTAGATTTAGCACTATGTGCATTTACGTGGTATCTGTCAGGAAGGAGGTTCTGGGAGGGAGGAAATGTGCCCAGGTACCAATTTACCCCAGTGTATTCTTTAAGAAGCTTTTCTCAGTGTATGTATTTCTCCTACAGCTGCCGGCACTGTAAACACAAATCTAGATTAAAATTCTTTTTTAAATGGATAAATGTGAATAAAGTAGTAGTGTTGCTGATGTCTAAGGAAAAGATCCAGCAATGGAAGCAGAAAAGTGATGCTGAGGCTGCCTCCATGGTCAGCGGAAGAGTCACCATTTCCCCAAAAGTTCATTGGATTTCTTCCTTCAGAATCCCAGCCTTCCTGGAGAGAAAGTCCTTCATCTTCTGTTGAAGTGGCAGGGATTTCGTGCTTTGGAAATGTACTTCATCAAAGAAGTTTGCCTAGACAGTTAAAGCTATTAAATCTCTTCAGTCAATTGTGTTTTGCAGGCCTTGGGAAGCTCTGGGTAAAAACAACATGCTTTGCAGTCCAATGTTACCAGTTTCTGGACTTGATCTCTCCTTCCCTCTGCCAACTGTCTGACTTCCAGGTATTTTGAAAGCTTTTTGGTGATCGAAGTGGCTACTCTTGCGGTGTCTTTTTTTCGTTTATGGTGCTACACAAATATTTTGCTGTCCTCCATCACTGGGCATGAGACGTCTGTATTTTTAGCTGACCAAAAGACTTAAAGTTGGCTAGCTTTAAAAATCATTTTTATATACTTCAGAAGATTAACTTCTGTGAAGTTGATTTCCTTGTACTGTTTCTAAATCTGGGAAAATACTACTTTGCTCTTTCATAGCTTGATTAAAATTTATGAAAATTTTAGAACTGTGAGACCTTCCATTACTACATGGGGGAAAAAGCAGAATAGCCAAAATAGGATGAGGCTGTAATGAAAAGCCTTTGACTTAGAGTGCTGCTTAACTAAAAATGAAAGATGTTTGTGGTTTAAGATGTACTCTGACCAAAAGCTTATATCTGATAAAGGCTGTTATTTGAGAGAGGGTTATGGCTGTGGAACAGAGCCTTGCAGATTGTGGAAGGAGGATTTCAGGAACACGATTGCTTTCTGTGGTCAAACACCATTTAATTGTTTCATGCATGAAAACCTGGGAGTTACTTTTATGTATAAGGAAATAGTTTCGTGGCAGTTCAGGCTAATCTGTGTGCAAACTGCCATTATCTGTCCCATCCTTGGCCATATCCACCTATTTCCTCACTTCAGCTGGAACTAGTGCTTGTCCAGAAAACAATCTAGAAAGAGCGTAGGCCCCCACAAAAAACCTTTTTGGCCAAATCAACTGTCTGGACCAGCTCTCTACACAGATACAATGGCCAGCTCAAGGGAGGGTCAGGTGTTTACAGCTAGGAGGAAAAAAAAACCCAACATATCAGCTTGGATTTAAACTGAATTGCCTTGCTGTGAAACCACACATGAAGCCACAGCAACAGCAGCAGGGAGAAGCAGAACTGCCCTATTCTCTCTTCATAGCATTAATTGTTGTTAATGTACCTTTCTGTAGGAATAAAAAGAGATGAGATTCTGGCTTTTGGGGTTGGGTGATGGTATACAATGGTTAAAACTAAAGTCGTTGAATGTAATACACTTCACTGGTGCAACTAAAGGCAGAATTCGGCCCAGGATATAGAGGAAAGACAGAAAATTAACTGCTTCCTCTATAAGCTATTGTTGGCACCAGAAGTATTTAGAAATATTTATTGCTTTAATTTAACTAGGTCATATATGAAACCTTCTTCTCTTTGTCTGGCAGAATTTGATGTAGGAGCTGTATTAGGCATGTGTGGTAATTTGAATGTGTCGCAATATCACTGGTATACATATTTTTTTTTCTAGCCATGTTTTTCCTGATTATCTCATGTGGATTGGGCAGTAGCAGTCAATTGTGTCCTTTATGCAATAGTATTGTTTTCAAGATAAATATTCCGAAAGGGTGCAATTTGAATACATTCAACTGAGTCATGCAGGTCTAAAGTAAAACTGGTGCATTAAGAAGACAGACTTAAATAAAAGTCATACCTTTGACTAAACTTATGGGTAGTAGTATGTCACAGTAGATGAAAATAAAAGATTTCTGATCACAATGGTCACAGAGCCATGCTGTGTAACTTCCACTACTAAATGTAGCCTTTGTCAATTATTGCTAACGTATGTCTTATGTCTAATAGTAGAAATAGTACTGGTTTCAAATACTTGCTATATGTTGCAGGTTTTACTTAACGAGTCTCCGTCTTGCATTCCACAAAAAGACACAGACTTACTCAATGGCCTTCTGTTTAGTTAAGCCTGTGCTTAAAGTTAAACTTCACAGTTAAGTCAAGGACACAATAAGCACTTGTAGTGTGGAAGCAGAAGAGGGATTATTGAGTCTCTCATTGCTTTCTTAATGTAGTTCCTTGAGGAATGACACCACATCTCTTACTTTCCTAGAACAGGTTATTACCTTCTCCCCTTACTTCTCTGTGATTTCTTGGGTATGATGACTTCTTTATCATCAAACAGGTGAGAGAAGGTGGTAAATGCCATTGCACACTCTCCCTTCCTGCTGTTCAGGAAGGAGGACTAACAACATCAGCATGGCTGTTCTGCCATCTTATTTCAAAGAGCTGTCAGCATCAACAGAGTTCATGCTTGTGCGCATCAACAAAGCATCATTAAACAGGACTAGGAAGAGCTTTGAAGAGATAGTTGTGTCCAACTCTTTGCTCGTGTAGCTTGTCTGAGGGTTGACTTGTGTATTCTCTGCCTGGTTGAAGAGCTTTTAGCTCATCTATATACTTCAGAAGTGCTACTAGCAGCATTACATTGGATAAAGGTGTGTGTTTTTCTTTGTTTGTATGCATTTGTTTTGCTAAACATATGTAAAAGCATGAATCATATGGTGGGACGCTGTTATTGCTGTAAAAACGTTGGTTCCCAAAACTGAAACAAGCTGTACTTGCAGCTTTTATACTAGTACAGCCATATCCTCACTCAGAGAATTTTGCTGCTTTCAACCATTGACTCTGTCTGTCCTGATTAAAGCAACTAAAGTTTTAAATGGGAGCTTAAAAGCTTGTCTGTACTTAAGTATTTCAGTGAACTGAGACCCAAGGAGTGCAACAGGCCCCATGTCAGTTAATTGTGGGTGTTCTGGCCTGTAAAAGCAACTTAGTTAAGGATTTCAGCAGCAGGATTTCATCCATCATAACAATTTCTTCCGCGCAAGTACAAGTTAAACAATCAGCATCCAATGGAAATCCTGAAAATCAGCTCTTAAGGCATTCATTATTTCATTTGCTCGCTAAACTGTCACTTCAATATGTTTTACAGTATCCATCCAACCACAATTTTGGCTTCTGGGTATTCTTTATCGTAGCAATGTGCTGTTGAATTTATACCATTACTTTGTTTATATTACTTCAGGGATGGGTTTTCAAATTCATGGTTTTCAATGGTAGGCTTGAGCCTGCCATACAAAACTTCTATTGACTTTAGTAGTGTCAGCTAGGTCAATGATTAGTGTTTTAGAAAATCCTCAAAAGAAGGTGTAATAGGGTCTATTCCTCAGTATTTTAGAGTTCTAAGGTTAGAGAATTTAAAAAAAAAAATCAAATTGTGATTTTATATAAGTCTACGGTGTAGGTAAATCAGAGTTTTATTTGTATGCATTTGGACTTCTATAATTGGTACAGTTGACCTGATGTTGTTTAGAAAAGGTGCTACAGACATGCTGTCCAGAATAGGAGTAATTGATCAACCTAACTCCTCTTCAATGCTAGAGTAAAGTGGGACATGTGCTCCCAGTGCTTGTAAAAGCTGTCTCTGTGGGTATTGTTCTTTTGCTCCAGCTCGACAACGCTCCTCCTGAAGGCAGGCCACTTGCCTGAGTGAACTTTAAGGTTGTTCTGGTCTCTGTATACATTCTCTGGCCTGCAAAGTGAATTAAGTTGAAAACCTGTAGAAAATAGCGTAGTATAAACTTTTTAATAATTATTAGCAAGCCAGATTTTTTCTTTCCCAAGCTTCAGGAAGCTGAAGAAAAGGGGTTTTTGTTATTCTGTCTTCTCAGGTGACTTGGCATGGGGAACTTAACTGGTGAAATGCTTCAGTACTTAAAAGATGTTGTGGGGCTTTTGTGGCTATCACGGTGTGGAGGCTGAGCAGAAGACCAAAGCTTGTGCTTGTGTGTGCAGAGGGACCTCCTCCAATGCTGTGTATTGCTTTCCCCTCTCTGTTGAAGGCAAGAAAGGGAAAGATAAGAAACATCCATTTCCTTCACTGTTGGCTGAGGTCCCTAAACTCAGTTTGACCAGATACTGCCAGTGATAAGACTAATGGCCTCTGGTTACACACACAGGAGGCATTATTCTGCAGTTTTAGAGCCATTGAAGAAGTCCTGTGAGGTAATTAGTGCTCTTCTAATGATACGGGAACTGCCAGTTTGAAAACTGTGGCTATAAACTCCCTCTCCCTTCCTTATTTCTTGCTTTTTCTTTCTCTGGGCATGTCTCTTCCTTCTTACACATCCACAGAGATATGTTCTGACCCAGGCTTGCCAACATTTGAAAGTGAACATTTGAAACTCTCCTTCCAAGTCTGTTTTATGTCATAAAGACAAGCAAATGTCTGATAGTGTGATTTTCATTGCTTGTACATGCAAATGTTAGCCTTGCATCATTGCCCATGTTACATTTTGTTAAATTTGTCTTTTAACACCATAGTGAAAACAACCATGAGAGGATTACGGGAAACTTTTGGAAGTTCTCCCTGGGTAATAGCATTAATAACTTAAAAACAGGAACGATTAGCTCCCCAGTCCCCAAGCATCACCATTAATATTTAGATTTGAGCAGCAAGAGAAGGGAAAGACTTAGGGTTACTGTGTTCTTATGACAATCTTAAGCTAAGGGAAAAATCCCTGGAAAGGATAAACTATCCATTGAAATCAGTGATTGTTCATTTTTGCCTAGGAGAAGGACCACAGGACCAAAGGCAGACACATCCTCCACCTACTGAAAGTCTCATCTTGCCAGCTGGTTTTGAAATACATCACAAAATATGCCCAATAGCATTCAAATAGAGTCTGCAGTGCCAGCTAATGACCAAACCCAAATGATTCCTCAATGTTTCATTTAAATATTTGTGTGTTTGTTTTTGGAATTAGAGAAACCCTGAGTCAAGACATGAGATTGTAAAAGCTGAAAATTATGATCTAGCGGGGGCTGCCCAACTGGAGAGTGACATTGGCTATTTGTCAGGAGTGGGAAAACTCCTGCTGAGGAGCTGACAGTGGTTACTGATATCTTTGACAGATAAGTACCACTTCTGAAGACTGTGTAATGCGCTTGTATGACATATTCTCCAGGCCTTGGTATGCAGGGGACAATGATCTACTTCTGTGCACCAAGTAAGTTATTCACACAGCATAGTTGAGGTGGGAAGGGTCCTCTGGAGGTCATCTAGCCTTGTTCAAAGAAGAGTTGACTACAGCAGGTAGCTCAGGGCTGTGTGCAGTTGAGTTTTGAATATCTCTCTGAATGGAGACTCTACAGCTTCTCTGGGCAGCTTGTTCCAGTGTTTGACTGTTCTCACTGTAAAAGAGTTTTTTCTTATGTTTAAGTGGAATTTATTTATTTCAGTTTGTTCCCATTCCATGTTGTCTGTTCACTGAATACTACTCAGAAGAGCCTGGGTCTGCCCTCAGATACTTATGTCCATTGATGAGAGTCCCCTGAGCCTTCTCTTCTCCAGGCGGAATAGTCCCAGCTATCTCAACCTCTCTTCGAATTAAAGATACTCAAAGCCCTTTGTTTTGCCAATCCCACTCCAGTATGTCCATGTCTGTCTTCAGGAGCCCAGAACTCGGGAACCCTAGAACTGGACACAGCACTTCAGATATGGTCTTTTGCCTTCACCATCTGTGCTGAAACTCAAGGTCTTTGTTTTGAGTGCTATGTTAATGCATAGGGAGCAGGTTGCTGCCACATCAGTACTGGCTAAAGCATGCAACATTCCCTCATAACTATCTTTTCCTATTGCAAGCAAGAGGGATCCCAGTCCATCATGTTTTCTTTCCCCTTAAATGTAACTCCTGCCATCGTCTAGAACCTCGTAAGCAGACAATCCTCATCCATTTATGTCCAGTTTCCTCTGTCACCTCTTGGTATGGTAATAGAGCAAATTATCTGTTCCTAGGAGGCTTGTACCAGGAGGCAAAATTATCCTCAGAGGGAAACCAACAGTAGGCCATAAATCTCTGTGCTGGAATACAGCAAGGAATAAAATGGGGTTTTTTTGGTTGAGCATATGTGGGATTTGCAAGTGCATGAATATTGGCCAGTGACCACAAAGGTGCATGGAAGTAGGTTTCGGGGTACTAAAAGTATGTCCATCTCCTGAAAGTGCGTAGTTCATTCACTGCTTGTTTCTGGGTGGCCATCTTGAGCCTGGCAGCTGGCTCCTCGCACAAGCCCATTGGGTTGATCTAAGCACCCACTCCTGCCGTTACACCAGGCATGCATAAGAACTGTGTTGCCTTGTGCTTGTGCCTTCCTCATACAGAGGTGGATGGAGGCAGAAGGATGCCTGGCTCCCCCTCCCAGCTACTTTGATGTGTCTTTCAGCCTCTGCTGATTAAAGAACCTCTGCCATCAGGGGAAGGAGTACTTAATTTGCTTATCTTAGTCTCAGATAGGAGAAAAGACATGGTATCACCAAAGACAAACCTTTGGTATGTGCTGAAAGTTGGGAAGGGGCTACCCTCTCCCTGATGTGGAAACAAAGGAGCTCAGATGTCAGTTCTGCATATTTACTTCTTTCCCTGTTTTGCCCTGAAGATATCAAGCAAGGAGGCAGTACAACTTGTCGTAAGCAGAGAGCTTACAACGCTCCTCTGCAATATTTTAAAGGGCTCCTGCAGGGCTTAGGTTGTTGTTGGTCTCTGAAAACTGATGTCAAGCATGAGCTTTAGATCCCTTAGGATGACAATGAGAACTTTTTGTGTGCATTTATACAGTGCTTTCATACCATCAGCTGGAAAGGCTTTTTTTTTTTTTTTTTTTCCTGTAAGCATGTAAAGGATCTGTATTTTTTTGGTAAAGTTAATAGAAATGACTTTTTTTTAATTACATTTTTCTCATAATGAAGACACGTGAGCACTAAGAAGTGCAAAGAAGAGAGATGTAATGATGCAGAAGCCAGAAAATCACAAGGCTGCTCCTGGCTGTCACTCATATGATTTTGTGTGACTTAAAATTAAATAGATGTATCTGAAGTGGTGGGAGTGAGTCACCAGAATGGGGATGACTCAAGTTGTTGCTATGAATTCTGTGAGGAATGTTAAATGATGAGCTCCCACAGCGGCAGTGCTGCAGGTCTCTAGGTGACAAGAGCTTATTAAATATTAGCAGTAAGGTGAAGTTAAATTTAAGATTACATTGGGATACACTGGAAAAAATAAGACTTTTGCCAGTTGTCCAGTTTCACAGCCTTGGAACATCATATAGGAATATGTTACTAAATCTTCTCATGTAACGCTGTCAGTAAGGATAAGAGTAAGGAGAGTAATGAGTAATACAGAACTTCTGATTATACTTAGTTGTTTCTATAAATGATTTAACTCTCCTTAAACATAGGACCACTTATCAGCCTTGTTATGATGAAGACTATAATGAATATACCAGAGAACTAGCCTGGAAGCCAGGGTATGCTGGGTGCGAAATGAGAGCTGAGCATCGTGGTTCCTGCACACAAAGACCATTTTATGCTTTGGGAGCAGAAGTTCTGATTGCTATCAGTGGTGCCATTGTGCTTCCAGGTAACCACAGTTCAGAGCAAAAGTACAGCTAGGAAGTCTACAGGCCTGTTGAGTTCTTGCAATATTTTGTTTATTGCAGACAGGAATTGGTTGTTTTAAATAAAGGAAAGGTGAGGACATGAAAGGAAAACAGCCCTTCTGACTGTGCTTTTTCAATAGAATACCAGAAGGCAATTTGGACTGGTGCACGAATGCACGACTGCGGAAAGCTGCAAACTAGTGACCCAGGCAAAATGAAAAGAAAGTGAAATCCCCACCTTCTCCAGCTTTTGTGGACGCTGCCAATCTAAAATAATAATCCCCATAAAATTACCTTTCTCGTGTTCTGTTGAAATCTCTGAACAGGTGAACAGGCTGTGTTCAGCAGTCAACTGTATGGATGCAGGGTCTGGGTCCTTCAACGTGAGTCTTTATTCCTGGATTGTGTGAAACAGGATGACGCAGAAAATGCATTTGCTTGCCTTCAGGGAACACAGATGATGCTGTGTGACAGTCCTAAGGTGATGAAGCTTCAAAAAGGTCTTCAGATAGTGGCCATAATATTATAACATGTTTAATTTCAAGTGCAAATTTCAGCTGCAGGAAAGGACATAAGAGGAGAAGATTGATTCCAGATGGAAAATTACTCATGTTTAGAGCTAGGGTACTGGTTTTAAAATAAAACCATTGTACGACTTTTCTAATGTTATTGACTATCAAGTGATTACTCCCACTGACCTAAGAGCTATTCAAGACCACAGTCTTAACACAGCTACGCAAACTGCCCTCGCAAGCTTATTTTTGCAGCCCTTGTATGTACAAATGCCCACTTCTTACAAAGAAGACATGATCACTTAGTACTCTTACTTATGCAATTGCCATGCTCCTTATATCAAATCTGTTTGTTTGTTTGTTTTCCTCCCAAACCTCCTGTCACCATGGAATCCCGGCTCCCTTCAGTGCATCCAAAACCAAGTCTCAGGCAGAAGTCAGGTAAAAATGTCTCTTCTCAAAAGAGGGTGAGGCACTAGACTTTAGGTAGTCTCAGAGTCCCAGTGCCCATAGTGTTAGCATGGGTTTGCCTTTAGAAATGCCAAGAGTACGAAGCTCTGATGTAGCTCTTTCTGGCCTACATAAATTCTTAGGGCCAGTTCTGAGATTTGCTCATGCCAGAGTTTCATGAACAAGTTTATTGGTGACTTTTTCATGTCAAGGATTTGGCTGACTATGCTAATTCAGTTTCTGGAATCAGTCTCTATAACCTATAGAACCTATATTCAGTTTCTATAACCTATATGGTTCTGGAGAACAGAGATTCCTGTTGAGAATGCCAGAACGCTATGCCAGAATAGGTTTTGACTCAGCTCATCCAGCATTCTTTCACCTGCCTAGTGAAGGCTGGGTTTTGGAGTTGTTTGTTTGTTTTTTAATCCTTTCACTATGCCCCTCTCTAACTGTGCATTGCTATGCATGGGGAGAGAGATAACTTCCCAGGTGTCTTTTGACCTTGGCTCTGATCTGTCCCTGTGTCCGTTTGTTAACTTAGTTGCTATAGCCAGAGCCATTCTCTGTCGACAAATCTAAGACAAATACTGTTCTTAATGATATTTTGGCTACTCCACTGAACAGTGTGCAAACCAAAAATAGACATTTCCTAACTACCTTCCAAGGCACTGAAGCGCCACTAAATATTTAAGCTCCTCGCATAACAGGTAGCCTGAATAAGAGCTATGAAGAAACTGGCAATCAAAGCACTTCAGAAACTTTTCAGCCTTGACTACTCCTACTCATTTGCTATTCTTAGTGCATTCTCTGTTGCTGTCAAGAATCTAGCTCAAAGCTCTGAGATTCTTCTCACTTCATCAGTATCGTAAGATTCCTTTTTTGCGTCTTTATTTTTAAGCCTACAGTTTCTGGCAATTAATGCACAACCTTCTTTCCTGGGGAAAAGTGTGATTGTTAAGTACTGTAAAAACAGGCTGTGTTTTGCGAATGTTTGAGGGTAGAGAATGAACTTTTTCCTATTTCCTTCTTACTCTGCATTGGGGGCAGATGTTGCTAGTGCAGCTGATTCTGCTTCAGTTCTCTTGGTAGGATTATCCACACTTTTAAAACTCTGTCCTGCGCTTGCTTAAATGTTTTACTGGCCTGGAGCTTAGTCTGAAACAATGACTAGGAAGCCTGTTCAGAAGTAATGAAATATGCATCAATGAACAAGTGAATAAACACGGCAGATTGCAGGATAAGAAACACCCTGTTTAAGGAAATGAACTTTGTTCATTTAATAAATGCTGTTTCATTTGGTGGTTTTGTTTTGGTTTGTTTTTTTACAACTTGTAATTATACTCATGTAAGATACTAGCACAGAGTGATCTTGTGTAGGACAGAAAAAGGGCTGTGTATATGAACAGAGGATGGAAGAAGCAGCAAGTCAGACAAGGGAACCCCAGGGAAATTGATCCTGCCTGAATGGAAGCAGTGCTGCTGGCTGCCAAGTTCCTTTTCCTTAGCATCCGGAGCAGGCCCAAAGAGGGTACAATGACATTTATTATGGGTTAGTGTACGGTTGTTACTAAACAAGATATAAAGAGCTAGTGATTTGAATAGTAGCTGCAGAATACCACAGACCCTCAGGAAGGAGTTGCTTAATATGCTTGTATTTTACTTTTTGCAGGAGAAGAATATTTTTGAACTCTTAAGAAGTAGTGGTTACTCAGGCAGACAAATCAAGGAGATTTTTTGTATGGGGACAGAAATGGTGGTAGTTCAATGCATCACATGTGGCAAGGAGCTGACTGTTTCCAGAAGACAAATGGTCTCCCCGTCTCTTTTTTTTTTTTTGCTTCCTCCTTCCTGTTAGCAAATAGTGGTATAACTATCATATATTAAAGGATCAGTTTATAAATATGTGCTGACCTCTATGCCACTGCGGTAGTGCAGAGAAGCAGCCAATCTTTGACTGCAGTTGCTCAGTTAAAGCTTTCACCTACAGAAAACAGTTTTGGAGTGCCAAGCCCCAGTTAATGCATGTTTTGCAGGTATTCATGCTGATTCCCTCCCTGCGGGAGCAGAGCAAAGCTTGCTAAAATGACTTCCAGGTGGAGGATGCATTCCTAATCATACATGACTTTATACATGACTACATACAGACCAATTCAGGGTAGTCCTGAGGCTGCTTTTGCTTGACCCGAGTAAGGAACCGTCATCTTGGAACTCAAAGTGGAGGGGAATAGGCGTCCAATTGTCAAGGAAAAATTTAAGTGAGAGTCACCTACTTTAACTGAAAAGCAATTAGGCAAGAACACCAGCAGTTTGCAGTGATAATTAAGAAGCTATAGAACAAATTGTTGCCGTGAATTTTGACTTCTTGCAAAGCATTACACAGAACACTCCAGGTACAAGCATAACATCTGCTGTTCTTCTGTCAGTCTGTTTCCTCCTGGATTACTGTTTTACCTTGAAGTGACAGTAAATATGATTAAAAATAGGAATGAGGAAATGTGGGTGTCATCCATCTGATGCTACAGAGTAAACACAGTCTGTGAAAATGAACCGACGGGTAGGACAATGCCCCAGTTGATGATAAAAAGCTTCAGTCTTGTAGGGAGCAGAGGCCTGTGGACTGGATAACCATAATCTGAGACTGTCAATAGGAAATGAGGGAAATGCAGTGGTGGGAAGAGAGTAGATTCATCCTTTGGATTTATTCAACATACTGCTGTAGTTTGGAGGGATTATTGAAAGTTTGGGATAAGGCTTCATTAGTTTTAAAGTGGTCAAAAGTTTAACCGAGGAGCACTATCAAGAGCCATAGACTGTATTCTGCATGTAGGACAACCTGTTTGAAAAGCATCTTTGTGCCTGTCTTTAACTGATGTGCTGGGAAGCCATGCAGAAAAGCATAGGCTGATTAAAAAAAAACCACTAGAATTAAATTGAGCAGAGAAGAGCCAGACCTAACTTGCTGGAGTCCTTTGAAGATCTTACCACAAAGATACAATGGTTATTGGTGTATTTAGCAATTTGTCTTCAGTTGCTAAAGTCAAAGCACTTAGTGCTTTGGTATAGAAACCAAATAATGACATCTGTACTGCACAGATATTTAGCATATCACTCACCACACCCTTCAGAGCTCAAGCCTCTATGACTACAGCCAAGCATAAAAACCTATGGGTCAGCCCATCTTCATTTTGTTGTGATTGCTATTATTATTGTTATCATACTTTTAGTCCTTCTCACAGGGGATATGACAGTGATAGTTTACTTTTAAAAACACATCTGACAGCCTTCCCCCTCCATGTGTGACTCAACAGATGCTGTTGAGAGAATCAGGAATGCTTTCGTTGTCTGCTCCTACAGTCACCTCTGCCAGAAAATGTGCATATAATTGTTACTTAGAATGAATATTCCGGTCATATTCTTCCCAGAAGATTTTAACATAGTTAAAATTACTGCATCTGATCCCACTAGACTGCTTTTATGCCTGGAAGAAATCAGGAAGTAGCATACAGTGTGTGGTTTATTTACAACAACAACAACCACCCCCCCCCAAAAAACAAACAAAAAACCCCACAGAGTAGTTGTTCAAAAACACAGACCTAGAAAGGGAGACTTTCTCAGCGGACCGGGGAAATGACAGTGTAGTTCCTTACTGGGATGCCTCAGTTCTGACCCAAAGAAACTGCCTGTAGGGTTGTTTCATTCCTTCACTCATTCAGTTTGTGGCATCTCTGTTGTGAGTGGTATGGATTTCATGGTGCCGACCCTCAGGCTTGCAGGTAGACTCTGGCCACCAAGCCTTGTCACACAGGCTACTGATGAGCAGTTGCAAAGTAATGCCTTTTAGTCACCACCACCAAAGTGGCCCGTATCTGAATTGGACACCCAAAGCTCAAAGGCTCCATGCAGTGTTTCCAGGCCACTGAACAAGCTGTTCATCTCTTCACACAACCCTACCATGGATAACCTAACAAAACAATTCAGCTAGATTATAACTTTTAAAACAGTGAACAGCCTCCCGGCTCTTTGCTCTGGGCTGGTCAGGCTTTGAGAAAACATTGAGTTTTCCCACTGCACTGAGAAAGCAAGAGGAGCTTTAGTAGGTTGGCTACATGTGTCTTGGGTTGCATTTTGCCTGTGTACGTACACACACACATCATATATTTGTGTGTAACATGGCACCTTTCTCAGAAATGACATCTATCTGAGATGTCATGTGCGTGCAGGCACCTTAATGAGCTAACAGTCAAGAGACACACTGAATAGAAATATTTGCTCTGCTTTGCTTGATGACAAGTAGAATAAGAGCGCAGAATAATTCAGCTTCCACCAGAAACCGTAGAGCTGCCCCAGCAGCATTATTTTTGGGTTGACAATAGCCGTGTCATTGCTGATTTTCCAAGTGCCACAGCAGCTACTGACCCACCTGTACTTCAGCCCTGCCTAAGCCGTGAGAGCTATTTCATGCAAAATTACTCTCTAATTAAGTTGCACAGTGGTCGAGCTAGCACAAGCTGTACTGAAAAGAGGATGCCACTTTCCAGTAGGTACCAGAAGCTCAGCATGATGTTAAGCAAATGGAATAAATGCCTCTTCACAGCTCAGTGCTCTCTGTATTTGACCTTGTACTGCCAGCTCTGGCATGTTGGCTAACAGTACCCTGGCTATACTATAACCAGGACCCCAGTAGTGTCCCCAGTTACAGCAGAGTCATGTCCCAGCCATATTACAAAGTGAGTTTTGATTTGAAAGGTAGACTGGGATGTACAATTATGTTTCATAACCTAGTGCTGCTCTGTCAGGGTGTTATTACCTGAGGCACCCTGAGGAGTGGGAAAGAAAAACAAGAAATAAGAAGTCCATAGATATATATGTTCTGTTGCCTCCACTGTTAATAGCAGATGTTATGTGAGTAATTTCCATGAGGAAAACGTACTCTTTTGCTGCTGTTCTTGGCATTCTGAAATGCAGACTATTTTATGTAAATTGAAAGAGCATTTCATAAGAAATTGTAGATGGATAATGTATTAAATCTTCTGCTAAATGAAGGAAAAATTATAGTAGGGAGACAGATCATCCAGCTGCAGAAACTTTACGCCTCGAAGTGTGAAGAGACCGGAAAGTGAAAGCCATTAATCTGGTAGCATTACAAGATTCATGTATTATCTGGGCTGGTTACAACCCAAAATGTAATTAGGTATGGTTGGTTGCTTGAGGTTACTTTAGACATCAGATAGGGGGAATGGGGAGGACAGAGTGGTTACTGAAGCAGGGGTAGGGCATAGCTTTATCAGACTAGGAGCCCATGTAACCATTGCCTCGGGATTCCGCTGGCAGCTGCTGGCTGCTCTGCTACATACGTACCCATTCCCAGCTGTTTTCTGTGCACTTAGGAGCCATAATCTGTGATGCAAACTGAAAATGTTTGGGGTGCTTTTCTTAGAAAAAGAATAGTGAGACACTAACAAAAAATCAGAAGTAGTGGAAGTAGATCCGAAAGGATTCACACAAGTACAGAATTTGTACTTGCAGGCAGGTAACGGATAGCTTGGTATTTTGCTGTGGGAGAAGGTGTGGTGTTCATGAAGTTACTGTACAGCCATGCCCAGAGAATGATACCTTCTTTGCTTATACAGGTCAAAGTGACCAAAAAATCAGCATCACCCTCTACCTCCCAGGAAAACTGTCATTAATTTTTTACACCTGTATTTCACATATGTTTCTTAGTGGAACATTACTTGCTTGCACTGCTTCCATTGGTACACCATTGCTGCTTAGTCTCTACGCAGATGACTCTGGAAGGGTAACCCTTTGGCTGTGGTACTCCTCTCTTGTGTGTTTGCTTTTTTCATTGTAAGTCCCTTGCTGCAGCAAAATAAGTCATTATGAAGAGTTCCGCTGCTGTAATAATTTTTGTTCTTTATTTTAACAGTTTAGGGAACTCAATCTCCCTTAAGTAATAAAGTAGAAAACATGACTGGTGACACTAGTCTAGTCTCTGAAAATAAAGCGGGATTGCAGCTTCTCCCACTGCTCCAACCAAGGACAGCATCCCACTGTGCTACATCAGGAGCAGAATAAACTCCTCCGACCATTGTTTCACATCCTCTGCCATTTGTTCAACGGTGGGAATAAATTATTTTTGTCATGTTTCATGGGGCCGGCACACAGGGTGTCACTTCAGTCAGCCAACATGGACATGGAGAATGGGACATTACACTCTTCTCTTCCTTGTTCCCCCTTGCCTGTTACCCATCCCTGGGGAGATACAAGGAGGGCAATGATCTTTGACAGTTTTCCCATTCCTCTCTCATCCTGTTGCTGGAAGTCGGAAGGTGAGAAGGGATGGAGAAGCCAGATCCTTCATATGATTGCCGTGCTTTACATGGGAAATAATCTGTGCTAACACAGCCCCAACTTACTGTAAAGACTGACCTCTTTCTTTAAAGGCCACAAGTCACAGCCTAATACCTATCATGGCTTTCTCATAAGGAAGCAGAGGGATTGATGAGCTCGGTGTTTCTGCCTAGCAAAAACCTTAGGGCTTGCTGAGTCTCAAGGTTTTTCTTTTCCCCTTCAAACTTGAAAGGAAGAGGGAGAAAGTGAGAGGGAATGTACCTGCAGCAGGTGCTCAGAGATTGGCTCAAGATACTGTCTGTCATCATTGTGTTTAGACTGCCAAATGAAATAATGATTGAAAATGAAGATTAAAATTGGAAATCTTCTTTCATATCTAATGAAAATCGGTAATCTTGGCATAACATATGGCTCTGCGTTCAACTCTTAGTGCTGTAGGAGTAGTTTGCAGCTGACAGCGCATATGTCTGTACAGTATGCTTCAGAATCTCCAAATTTAGATATTCCATTGAATCAGTAATTTTTAAGCTTGAAGCGTAAGCATGTTTCTCCTCCCCTTTCTTCTCCTGCTCTGCTCCCCTCACCCCCATAAAGCAAACCTTGAAAAGTTAAGCATTTCCTAATGCTTTGGAATTATCTCCTGTGCTCGTTCGGACTGATCCTTTCTCTCATCCTTCCAGGATTCCTTTGCAAAAAAGAAAGGGGAAAAAAAAAAAAAAAAAAAAAGTACTTGCAGTTCTGTTCAGGGGAACAAAGGACCCCAAAGAACCTCAGGTGGCATCTCAGAGCTCATATATTACCTGCCAAGAAAGCCTACTGAGTTGCTAATTTCCAATTCTACAAAAAATTTGCTGCAACTGCCAATACGGGTTTGAGCAAAAAGGGTGTGAATTATATGTACAGTGTTATACTGTGCTTTTTCCCTGACTGACATGGTAAAACTTTTGGGATGTCTGAGCTTTCCCTTTGCAGAGGATTTATTAATCCAGTTTCCAAACTCATCTCCATACCTTCACCATGCATAAACACTAATTCATCAAAGTGTGTAGAGAATTGTATTCTCCAGGAAGAAAGAATACAGAGTTCTCTCATTAAGGTCTTGCTTTGCTTGGATACCTTCAGGGTAAAATGTCAGACTTTTTTTTTTTTTTTTTTTTTTTTTTTTAAAGGCATTAGGTTTTGGTTGTGTTTCATTACCAGTAGCACTTGTATCAAATGTTGATACAGTTTATATTTTGGCATTTGGATTCTAAAGCAGAAGACTATGTGTATCTTAATTAAAATTTATAAAAATTAAAAAAAAAAAAAAAAGTTGTTTAATGAACACAGAAGTAACACCTCCTTAGTCTGAATCAGAAGTTGGGGACAGCATGCCTTTGCAAATTCATGTATATTAGCCCACTCTCCTGAAGACAAAAATCTAGTGAGTAATGGACAAAAGATAACTGTTCAGCATGAAGGAAAGCTTAGGGATAAGCTTTCATGACTGCTAAGCTGAATTAGATATGGGGAAAACAGTGAAAGAATAAATATTTGGCTGCAAAGATCTGCAAATTAAGAAAACCTATGTCAAGATATCTGCGTGCAAATCTGAATATATTACAAAGGCATAGCACTAGGTGCACTTTCCAACTTACTAATTTTGATACTTTAAAATTGGTTTTTCTCATTGAGTATGCGGTAAGACTGCAGGAGGTTGGGATTCATTTGCGGTATTCATTTGCCTGCAACCACGCTGAGGAGAGCTGTGGCACACGGGCTGTGTGCAGTTGTGTACCGACATGTGAGATGGCCTCCTTTCAACCTGTTTTGTCCTTCCTGAGGGCTCTCTTGCTCCCATCCCCCTGCCCTTGTACTTCGCCTTGCCCTCTGTTTTCTCACTGAACTCCAGCCTGTTTTTGCTGTCCCCAGATGTACCTTGTTTAAAATCCTCTGCACGGGGTTGGCAAGCCTTTTGGCAAAGGTGCCTTTACCCTGCTTTGCCAAATGGAGCCCATCTCACAGCTCTTCTTCGTCAAAGCGGGATCCTTGGCCATGAAAGCCAAGACACTGCTTGTGACCAGCAGCTGCAGAGCCAGTTGTTAATTCTCAGTCTGCCTACACTCTTATCCAGGCCTTCCCCTTCACTTGCAGGATCAAGGTCGCTGCCTGGGCTCTCATGTCCTCTATATCTGCTCTCCAAGCTCTTTCATCATGTTGGAAGTGGTATCTGTCCATCTTGTTCTGCTTATTCATATTAGTCGTGTCCCGTCCCGTCCCATGTCCACCCCCCCCAAAACAAAATATAAAAAATAATTTCAGAAACTGTACTTCCTTGATATTTTACAATTTCACAATGTCCATTCTGTGACTCTTTGAAAAAAGACCAAACAGACTATACTAATAGTTCTAATTATTTCAAGTAAATAACTTGAACAGTGTTATGGCATAAAATACAGAGAATCAATTATTGGCTTTAATAACACAGACTTTCTGGAAATGCAAGATTTGCTTCCCAGCAGAGTTGTCTCTATAGTTACTCACTTTTTTGAGGAAAAAAAAAAAAAATATGGTTAGAACTGTATGGACCTCTACCAGCTAGAAGAGATTTGGGGAAACAAGGTTGAATCCAGAACAGAACATGTACAAAATCATCTGGAAAAGAGAATTCAGAGCACTTTGCTGATATTCATGAATGAAAGTTTATTTTTCATGAGCAGTGACAGAAGTGGTGTTTTGTCTCCAAGGATGTCTGCAAAACTCCACCTCACTGGAAATTCTTCAGCAGTCTTTTCAATACAGTAATAATTTCTAATATAAATAAATCTTCAGATTTTCTGGCTGATTTTATAAAAAGTTTCAGCAAGGGAGCAGAGAAACGCTCCAAAACCCCACATCACATGGGTAAGCAGCTCTCAGTTTATAATGCTGAAAGTTGTTTGCTCAGGATATTTCAGAAACTTAAGCAAATTAGGAAAAATCAGTGTTTTATAAAGTGATAAAGAAGCTAGAGACTTCTTGGCAGTATCTCTTTGGTTATTTCATGCTGGGTTTATATTTGGAACTTATTTTTTTCATCTTCTGTTCCACTACCCCTGAGAGTTAATGTTTTTGCTACCTGTGACAAAAATTGCTTGCACTTCATAATGTCATGTTCTGAGAGAGCTGGCTGCTGTAATCTGTCTTCCTTTCAGTGCTCATCTGCTCATCTTGGATTCTCATACTGTATCCACCATTTCAGGGTCTTAGTACAGGGCAGCAACATATGGCATATCATGAAGAAACAGTTTGTATACCTGGTGAAATCTCCACCAAAGGTGATTAAAATCTAAATAAAGCTCAGGTGATTTTTAATAACCAAGTTTTACCTTTTCCATGGCATTTAGGAGACGGCTTTTAGGAGTATGTGTATGTGCTGCCCTCTAGCAGGACATCCTACAGCATTGCTATTGTTTCTAGTTGCTTAGGTGCATAGGGGCACTGCTTTTTGGTACACAGAAATTGCCCCAACAAGATGGGCTTACACTTTGGAGCCCAATTGCAAAGAGGAACTATCACTCTGAGTTTCTCTCCCTGTCCCCACTATCACTTTAGAAGTGGGGACACTTACTGGTGGTCTCCATCTCCTCATTACTGTGGTGTTCTTAGATGGGTGTTGCATACAGCTGAGTAGTTGAGAGGGAACTTCCATGCACCCCTTAGCCATAGGTTGGGCAGTTTAATCTGGATGCCATGACAAATATTTGTGCTGTCTTTTCTGAAGAGCTCAAGAGCAGCTCCAAGGGCTGTCCTTTTAGTTGGAGGTGGAGCTCTTTAAAAAAAACCAAGCCAACCACATTTAGACACCAATATATCTCTGCTAGGACCAGTCCTTTACCACCTTGAGGTCTGCTACAAGTGTGGAAGGAATCATCTACAATATGAGGATTACTGAAAGGTGTATGATCATTTGAGCAAAAATAATGGAGCAGAAACAGCAGCCTGGATCTCCTCAGAGACTGAAGGATTTTCTGCATGTCTTCCATAATACAGGAGAAGTAAAAACATCATTGAATGACATTAAAAGTGCCAGAGAAACACACAATTGTCTAGATTTAGAAATGATGTAACACGGCTTTCATTAGGGCAAAGTTGGAGGCTCAAATATTGTTGGTTTTGTTTTTTTTTTTCCCCATGGAAAGTGGCAATTTCATTCTGAATTTTAATTTATTTCTCTCTGGCATATGAAAAAAAATGCTGTTTAATTACATCTAAAGGGTACATCTTTGAAAATGAACCTTGACTTATGAAAACTTGTAATTTATGCCGTTTAGAATTAAACAGACTGAAAACTATGTTTAAAGTCTCATAGAGAGGAACCAATCACTGACTTTTTTTTTTTTTTCTGGATTGGTGTTTGATTTTTAAGACTGCTTTCAAATAAAAATAAAAAATCAACCTCAAGTTGTTATCATGCATATGGTTCAGCCAAGAGAAGCCAAGTGGGAGGTCACTCGGGTTTGTAGGCAGGTGTAGCAGGACAGAAAACAACCTTTTTCTCTTAACTGCATCTGCTGAGGAAGCAACCATCATCAGGTGCAGGGTATATAGCTAATGCTGCCAGCCATCACCTGAGCTGGGGACTCTAAATGCCCCCTGTCCTAGTAGTATTTCTCTTCAGGGTGCACCAGCTGGGCCTGTTGCTGTGGGTCCCCCTATGGTATTTAGGGAGGGGGAAGAGAGAGAGAGAGGTTCAGTCTCTGCAGTTGCTGTTCTGGCACCTCTCAGCCTCTACGAAGACATAATGGCACACTAAGCCTTCAGAGGTACTCTAAAGCATAACTGCAGTCTTTTGACAGATTTTTTTCTATTGCTGGCGGTTGTCTTCATTTATGCCTATTACGGTGTCAGTTATTTGGGGTTTTTTTCTTGTCTCAAAGTGTTTGGGCTTGGCTTTTTTTTTTTTTTTTTTTTTTTTTCCCCCCTCTAGCCTGACTTTCTGTATGGAAAGGGAGGGTAAGGTGGCTGTTTACCAAGTGATGCTTTTAGGATGTGATACTGGGGGGCCCTCCTCAGGAAGGGCAGTATATTCCCGGTGTCATTACCTTATATGAATACTCTACCATACAAGATTGGCAGGACCAAATGAGGTAAGTGCTAACTCCTCATGAAACAAGCAAAACAAAATGGGAGTGCTGAATGCTGTGAAGGCAGTTGGTTTGAGTAATTGCTGTTTGTTGAGAGAGAGGCTTCAAGGTGTGTTTAGAATGAAATTTTTAAGGTTAAATTTCTCTGTGGTAGGACTTGGTAATGTTTTTCCATGTGCCCTTCGACGTATTCAGGAAAAGTTCTTGAAGAATTGTATTGTGAACATGAGTGTATCCTGCATGAGTGAACAGATTCATCTTTGAACCTTCTTTCTCTTCTTTATCAAAAGTATCTTGCCGCTGCCTTGAAGTATAGAGCAAGAGGGACAACTGGCTTAACTCCTAAAGCAGTTCACAATTTTCAAGTCCCTTGATAACCTTGTATATAAACTTAATTGAGTGAAATGGAGAGCATCTAGTTCAGGTCTACAAAGAATTACAGTATGCTCCCAGATAAACTTTGGAGCCTTTAATACAAAAGGCAAAATTTTTGGAGGTTTTTAACAAGGTATTGTGGAAAGTTCATAGAAGTAAAAGAGTAAAAATATGTATTAATAAAGCCATTTAGTACTGCATAGTTATTAGAGCTCTTGCTGATACCTTTGCAAAGGGACGTTTCATGCAGTCTGCTTTGAAGGGCAGTCCTAATACTTGAGTCTTGATGCATGGGCTCATTGTATAGCTGAGTGCCCAAGAACAGGATTGACACGGAGCCACAAACTGGTCTGAAGTCAGCCTAAGCAAGGCTCAGGAAAGGAATGGGGCCTCACAGTTAAATGGTTTTCTCTGCTGTCGTAGTTTACAGTATTTCTCTTCCGCTGCAACTGTAAACTAGAGCAATCCCCCTGGGAACAATAACAATGTGCATGAAATGGTAATAAGAATAATAATTCAAATAATTTTGAGCATTAATTTGATTACAGTAGCATCCGAATTTAGGGAAGATCTTCTTAGTTCCAGATTTCAGTAGTTTGTATCCAAGCCTGAATTTCCGTGGGCGACCATATTAAGCCCTAGTTTAAATGTTGCATAGTTCTTCTGCTAATATTAGTAAAGCTGTAAGTGTCCTTATCATAAAAACCATTCTTGAACCATTTGAGGAACTGTCAGTTTCTTGATAACAATTGTGTTATCTTTGCTGTTGATCAAGATGTGTGATCGTCAGTCGCATAATAGGGATTTTGTGTGCCATTGCTATTGTTGCACACAGACCTGACTGAACTAAAGCTGAGAAGTCGTCTCAGTTGAAATAACTGATTCTATGAATTTGGCACAAAATGTTTTCCTGAAACACAGTACATACTAAAAATCTTAAAGTAAGTTAAAGTATGTAAGTCTACATACCTTTTCCAAGATTATATTGCAAGTTTACAACAATGTAGGGGAATGGGAGGTGATTTTAGTGTTTATTTCAGTGCTAACGCCTGAGGTGGTGCACAGCAAGGAGCAAATTATCTTGTGTCAAGGTCATGTTTCAGAAACATCCTTAGGTGCACTGCAGTTCAAGTTTCTCTGTATCTAAAAATACACCTTCTGGCAGGAATAACCATCATGGTGGTGCTCATTTTCTTTTGCTGGAGAACCCCCTATGCCACATATAGTCAGAGTGGGAGAAAACTCTGAAGATGCAGCATGTATGTGTGGGATACAGCCAAACAAAGGCCAAGCGGAGGAAGTGTCACGCTCTTGAGCACAGGATATATTTTATGCTTGAAAAAGTATATGTCCCCTGTTCTGTCTGATATCTTCAAGAAGGAAGAGAGGAAACAGTCTTTTGAACTTGTCCCCATGCTCCTTCCCAGGTAGCCAGTAAAGTGTGCTAGCCTCCTCGTTTTTTAGTCAAAATAAGAACCTGGGACATCATGTAGCTGTGTTAACTCCTCATTTCAGCAATCAAGTTACTACTTGGCTAAAAACGGGTCAGCTGTATATTAGTAGGCTTCTCTTTTGTAGGGATCTTCTACAAATGTCTTCTAGCTCAGCGTAGCAATGTCACCTGCCTGTGGTCATCAGGTAGAAGGTACGATTTGGTATCTGATATCTGCTTTTCTTAATTTTTCTCCTTGTCAATGTAATAGGCTTTATAGAAAAAATAAAAGTAGAAATTAACATATTTCAGTTTGAGGAAGACTTATGTTTTTCTGGTGTTTGGGCTCTTCTAGCATTTTTGTGAGCAGCTACTGCTTGGGGTTTGTTCTCAGCCTGCCCAAGTAAGCTGTAATGAACACTATATTTAAATAAAAAAAGCTTGTCTCCCTACTTACCCCTTCTTTGGGAACAGGTACTTCATGTTCAATTTTGGTTTGCTTGTTTGTTTGGGATTTTGCCAATATGGATAATCAAAGTGCTAAACTTAATTTGCAGTGGTGGAAAACTCTTCTCTGTAAGTTGCCCACCTAACTGGAGAGGACTGGAGGGATCAGTTGCAGGACATGGCTTGGCGTTGTGTTACAGGTGTGCAAAGGTTGTAGTCTCTGCACTTTCACTTCTGAAAGCCTGGTTTTACTCAATGAAAGTAGCTTTTTTTTTTGTTTGTTTTGTTTTTACTGAGTAATTAACATTCTTGTGCTTCAATTCCAGCCCCCCCGCCCCCAACTCTCCAGCTCATGAGTAACCTTAAATGTGCAAAATCTGGGCATACAGATTTATAAGCCTGTTTTCCAGCATTCACTTACAGATGCTTTTAGATTAATACACCACCATTGCAAAAGTATGCATTGCAGTGCTCTCACAGTGAGTGTGGTCTGGGGACAGAGGTTTGGGAGGCAAAAGCAAAGCACTTGTTCTGTAGGTCAAAAAAATCACCATTAGCTGTGAAACAGCTGCTACCATTTTTAGCAAATAAACTTAAAATACCATACAAGCTTCTCTTTTACATTGTTTTTCATTGCTACTTGGTACTTCACAGATGAAACTGAAGTGAGAGTTATATACTGAGGAGCGTATCATTGATTACTGTATCCATGTTTCTGTGCACTGAGACCTGAATGGGTTGGTCCATGTTTCAGATTGCTGCTGATGCTCTGCCTGGTTGCTCTTCCCCAGAAATGAGATCTAGTAGTGGATACAACTGAAATTCGAGTGGAGGAACGGGGGCCTCCACATTGCATGGCTGTATAGTCTGACTAGAAGCAAGACTGTGTTCAGATTTTGTGATGGTTGGACTTCATGATCTTGCAGGTCCTTTCCAACCTTAGTGATTCTGTGATAAGGTCTATGTACCTGCTGTGCCCGTTATGTGTTTGTGGTAATGTCAGAAACTCAATCAGATGCATTTCCCAGAGTTACTAATTAAAAGATGATGTATATTTTATTAAATAAGAAGAAAGTATGGCAAAAATAGCTGAAAAAGAAAAAGGAGGTGGGGGTGGAACCCCAAGCTGCCTGATTCTTAGATACCGTTATAAAAGGTGCCATAGAAATTAGATACAGATTCTGTATTTAATCTATATACTGTCCTTTGTAATCTATTTACCTAAGCATTGCTATGGTTTATTTAGTAAATGAAACTATGGAGGGGGACTCAAATACATTTTTTTTTTTTTTTTTTTTAAGTTAGCATAAGAGATAAAAGCAATTTCCTTTAAACTGGAAAAACAAGAAATCACAGCACTGTGCATTCAGCCCACATAATAAATCATATTATATTGAATGCTCCAGATCTGAGAGGTGACTGAGCATTGGAGACTTTCCAGGAATCAGCAGTAGGTAAATAGTACAAATGGGGAAGATATCAGTCTTTTGCTTCTTGTCCAGTTTAAGGGAAGTCCCTTGGAAATAAAATAACAGGATTTCCCTGGCCTGTGTTGGATCTCCAGTATTTGTGTAAACAAACAAAATATATATTTTTTTTTTTGGCTAAACTCCCCCCCAAAAAGAAAGAAATAGTATCTGGAAACTGTACTGCTAAAATTCTGCCAATTTTAATTGTAAAAGAAGACCCATTTTGAAGCCATACTACGTGAAGCAAAGGAATGAGGTCAGTAAATGTGAGAGCATTGAGTCTTTGAAGCACATGGCTCTTACAGTTATATTTTACCTTCTAACTGGTGCTGCCTGTCCAGTTTGAATTTTGTACCTCTTCTTATAAATCAATTGGTGTTTCCTATTCCTTTCTCCACCGCATGAGTATGGTCCATGTGAAGTAGAAGACTGCTTCTTCTTGGAGATGCACTGGAGCAAGCTCTCACCCAGGTTTCTGATGATCACCGTGTTCTTGTAGGCACAGGAGAGGGTCTCATGACGCTCTGACAGCCTGAGGTGGGAGATGTATGGAGCCGGCCACAGTTGCTGCGGTTCCCATGACCCTCCTGCTCTGCCAACGCTCTGGGTCCGAGGGACCGCGCTTCCAGCCACCAGCGGTGCTTCGGCTGGGCAATGCATCTAGGGGCTTGCAAGCCTCTGATCCAAGTCCTGGCCGTGCCGGGAAGCGGCAATGCCTCTGGAAGTGTTGGTATGGCACAGAAAGCAAAGTATTTAAATCACCGTGCCATTTAGGCCTGGTACAGAAGGAATTAAACATTAATTGAAGTGACAGCTAAGTGCCTGAAACCTTGTCTGTCTTATCTCTCACCAAGAGTTGCCCTGCTGGCAGCAATGTTGGGGAAGAGGTGTTCTACACAAGCTTACTTGTGATCTTATTTGTGACTTCCACAAAGTTCAGAACAAGCTATACTTTGTAAAAAGTATGTTCATTTGCTGGGAAAACTAGCGTGAAAAACAATGCATGCCAAAACAGAAGAGATACAGTATTTATAACATGAATATATTTAATATTTGGATCAGAAGAAAAATGGAATTTTTGTTCAAAGCACCTCTTTTTGCTGGAGTACTCTTTTAGGTCACACAAAAGTGGCAATATTTAAACCTGTTTAAAACTTCTTGCATGAATATATCATTTGCATATATATCACTGGTCTGTGACCTGGGTGGTGGGCTCACCTCAGGTTAAACTAAACTGAAGAGTTTGCTCTTAGGAGCATCTGACATGCTCCACCCATTAGGGGATGTTCTTATCGGGGTCGTCAGAGAAGATTAGAAAGAGGCCAGGGGAGCAGGGATGGGGTATGAGGAAATAGAAAGTATTTTGGGTATGGAGAGCGGAGCAGGAGAGACTGCTGACCTGTTTGTGAAAGACAGATATTGAGATCACTGAAGTGTAACCCAACAAAGGACACTGTACATCTTATGCCTGTCACACTGCTTGATCCCCAGGGCACACTGCTTTGCTAAACTGAGCATTTCTTTTCAAACACAGATTAATAAAACTCTTAAAATTGTTCCTTTATGACCTTCCTTTCCGCACCCACTTAATTATGTTGGTCACCTGTCTCTGAAATTAGAAAAATCATCATTTTGTATGCTCTGTCATACTTAAAGAGAAACACTTAGGTAAGCAAATGACTTCCTCAGCAAGCAGTTCTTCACGACATAAGCACTTTCACTGACCATTTAGCTGACCTTTGCCTTCTGGGCCCCGGTAGCCACATAACTTCTGTTTGCTTTCAGGAGCGCATGCTCCAGCTGTCATGATCCTGTCCTGGATTTAGTCTGAGCTTTTACAGAAAGAACTAGTATATATATTTCTGCAGTACATACTTCTGTGGTGTTTGTGTTAGAGTGTCTGCATTGGTATCATTTGTAGTCATATTGTGAAGATTCAGAGCGCAGAGCATCTCCACAAAGCATGCTGACTCTTGCATCTGAGAGACGTTTAGCTCAAGTCACAGGAAAACTTCCAGTGACCTTAGTAACTTGTCTGGTCAAGCTTGTTCCCAGCAGGAGATACCTGAATTTCCAATGGTGTGCTTTTTTCATTTCACCAACAAATAGTGTTCTTCAGTGGAGTTTTTCCCCATAGTGTATCCACGCTTCACTGTTCTTTGGAGCAGATAAATATTGAAGGCTAAATAAAATAATTACTGCTGTTGGTGGAGAATCAGAATTAGTTTTTGCAACTTGATTGCAAATATTTTGAGAGGAACATGGTGGGAGCTCTGCTTTTCTCAACATGGCTGCCCTATAGACAAGATTTCTAGTCCAAGAGACAGTTAACAAATCTAGCTTTTCAGGTTCCCAAATTAGATGTAACGCATACACATCATTACTTCTACAACATGCTTTCAAATTGCCCTGATTACAAAATAGTTCTTGTAATCAGATCAAGTTGAACAGGAAATCCTGACTAAGTGCAGTATCTTGTGAGTAATTGGTGTACAAATACTTTAAATAAATTGTGAGCAATTTCTTATGCAGTGGCTTTAGGTAATGTTACTAGGATGCTTAATTGGCCTTTCTAGGTGTCAGGTTTAGCTACAATGCTGAAATCTGAAGGGAAGAAAACATCTGTACTGAAATTGAGGTGCAGTATTTAATTTGCATTGAGGCATGAGTGACTTTTTTCATAGATCTGTAAGCCTTGATTAAAAATAGAGAAGGAGGTTGGGGGGAAAAAAAAAAGCTGGAATCAAAAAGTTAAGGATTTTTTTGGAAATATCTCTTTGGATATGTGGGTAAAATGATTGGAGAGAGGGCAGGTGCAAGAGGAGGGGAGTGTCTGTAGACATGGAATATATTTTTTTTTTCCCACTTGTGTGGGGCAACTCCAGTGGCGAAAACAGACCTGAGGTTTGGAGATGAGCATTCAAACCAGTCCTGAGTGAGCAGTAACAAATTCTTGAACCATGGTCTCTATCTTGTTGGGAAGTAAATGTCATTATATGATGAGGAGAGTATTTATTATTTGTTGTTGTTATTATTATTACTTTCTTTTCCTCTTATAAAGCCTTCAGAAGTCTTGAATTCATCTCCATGTGGCATGAGGAAATTTCACAGGCGGTTTCCACCCTCCCTTCAAGCATTTGTAGAACACAAGTATGTTTCCTGCCTCCTTCCACCAAAGTGGCTCAAAGATTTTTGTTGGGTTGGGTTTGTGGGAAGGTAGACAGATGGGGTTTTTTGTTTTTTGGTTTTTTTTTGTTTTTTTTTTTTTTACAACACTCTAGGTTGAATTTACTGTGAGAATGGTTGGTTGATGGGAAAGTTGACTTTTCTGGTTTGTGTTTAGGAGGTTTTATAGTACATCTTTGAATACATTGTCAGCACAGTGTTGAAGACAGTGTTATGCAGTAAGAAGATGAGATGCCTTTACTGAGAGGGTGCTCAACCCTGGAACAGGCTTCCTAGAGAGATGGTCAATGCCCCAAGCCTGTCAATGTTTAAGAGGCCTTTGGACAATGACCTTAATAGCATGCTTTATCTTTTGGTTAGCTCTGAATTGGATCATCACTAGTTGATCATTGTAGGTCCCTTCCAACTGAAATAGTCTATTTTATATCATCACACTTTTCCTTGTGGTTTTGGTTTAGTTGTTGAATTTACATCTATCTCATCACCTGAATGTTTATTTATATAGACTGATTTATCTCAAAATTATGTATCTTGTTAACAAAATAGATTGCTTTTATCTTGTATAATACAGGAATATTTGTCCAAAGGACAGACAAAAGCCATTATGCACATGCTACAGCTATGCAGAGTTGACGTAATTCTATAAAAGTAAAATCAGTAATGTCATTCAAGATAATTTTGTAGTCTTTTAATGTCAGCATTAGTGTATGTTCAAATACTATTTTAATTTAAAACGCATGAAAGGGAGCCCCTTTGATTCAACTGTTGCCTTTTAAGCCAGAAGACAGAAGAAAGGCTATAGAATTTTGCAAGCTTTTCGTTGAATCAAATCAGTTTATTTTAAACTTCAAATTATGTGTTTCATTTCGGTATTATCACAATGTGTGTATTTCGCATAACATTAACAGGCACTGCAACTTGTTCTACAAGATAGCACAGCAGTTATTTACATAAAACATGAAGATAAAACCAAGGGACTTCTCTTACATTTGCTGTCCTGTTTTAAATTATTTCCTGTTTAAAAACAAAAGCAAAATGTATGTTGAGAGTTGCTGTAAGTGAGGGGAAAAACCTGTTAAACATCCCCTCCCCCTCCCCAGTCCTTCCCCCGTTAAGACTACTGATGAGAAAATAGTTGGAATATGCATGAGTATTGCTGAAGAACTGCAGCAGAGACAGATTTAATAATTAATGCATGGGAATTATTTATTTTACGGATATATTGTAAAGCTTCATCATTTTGGTAATGAAAAACTGTCTTGATGGTGCTGGAGCTTTGAAAACACATTCACTGAGACTTGTTTATCACTTGAATATGTGGTTTTAATATATTTAAATTAAATGTTAAAGCTTCTTTTTCTTTAATACATATTCAATACCTATATATTGTTTATTAGTGGACATTTGTTAGATTTCAGTGGGACCTTATAGAAATACTCATCAAAGTGAGATTTTTCTTTCATCAGGAGATGGTTCATTTCAAAAAGTATCTCTTAGAAAATACTGTCCCTGATGCAGCAGCCATGACTGTTTATCTCACACATCTATGAATCGTTCCAATAGAAATACCATTTAAAATATCTGTTAGATATTTGTTTTTCACAATTTAGCCAGTTATACCAATGTTCATGCTCCGCTTTTGGTTTTTCTCCTTCTGCAGTGTAGTGCTTTTGCTTGTCTTCATTCTGTGTTACAGATATGGGGCATTTCATAAATTTGTCAAACTCATTTCTAATTCTAATCTTGTTTTCTAAACTGCTTGCTGCTCCTCCAGTCCAAAGCCACAAGTTTCAGATGCCTTCTCTATCAGACAGAGTAACTGCTGAAAATACTGAATGCACCCACGTCCAGAAAAGACTTCTTCACAGGGATCCTAATTAAAACAGATTTTTGATTTGTGCTGCCTGATTAGTAGCTACTTCTTTAGATAGATGTTGTCAACAAATTGGTAAATCCAACAGTGATTTGAGGGAACAATGTCAACAGGCTTAATAACACACAACACATCACCTCTTCTGCTCCCATTCTCCTTTCTTTCTGCCCTTCCTTCCAACACATGAGGTCAAGAAGGAAATTAAATTGATTAGACTTCACCTTGTTCTTGAAAAGGCTGTGACATTTCAGGGTGGGAGGTGGTGAAAACGTGGCATACAGCTGTTTGTTTAATAATTTAATATCATTCTAGGCAATTGAGTTGACTTGTCTGTAAGTCTTTCTTCCCCCCTTTAAAACACTAGACACTATTGTTATTTCTGGGGAAAAAACAACTTGCTATTTTTTCCGTGATTTTTTTCCACCTTGTTCCTAAATAATACTGGGGTAAATATTATCATCCTGTTGATGTGAATAAAGCTACCTTAACTAAGTATTTCTTGACCTGTTCTTTCTGTATTTTGACCTGTATTCCTCCTCCATTGTTAAAGCTAATTTAAGTTATAACTAACTTTTTTATGATTAGAAGGTTTTGAATACTTTAGTCTCTTTGTAGGCTCTCCTTCTACCTTGATGAATGGACCTGTTAATTAAGTGAGATAACGTTCTTCCTCTTGTTCCTGGTGTACTTGGCAAAACCTCACTAGTTGTAACTTATTTTGCCTCTTTACCTTTCTGACTTGATCTCTACCTGGGTTTTCCTTCATAGGAATGGGGAGCTATGTGGGTTTTGCCTCCATGTTTTCTGTGATTTCCTTCTGTTTAAGTGTCCTTATTAGTGTAGTTGTTTGTTGTGCTTTTATTAGGCTCCCTTCCAATAACTACAGTTCTCATGAATATCTTTATCCTCAGGCTGTCTTTCTAAAAAGTTTTGAACAGTTTGTTACTGCTTTTTAAAAAACAAAATATAATTGTCCTTATTTTATATTTTTCTTATTGATAAATCCCAGAGAACCTGCTCAGATTTTCTTTTAGAATGATACTTACTTTCTGGCTTTCTAAACACTTTCCTACTGGACAATGTGTTAAAGCCATGATGTGGTGGTGTTTGACTGCAACAGAGACATGAATATACTGGTGAGAGTGCAATGAAGGGCCATGAAAATGATTAAAGGGCTGGAGCATCTCTCCTATGAGGAAAAGCTGAGAGAGCTGGCACTGTTCTGCCTGGAGGAGAGAAGGCTCAGGGGAAATCTAATCAATATGTATAAATTACCTGAAGGGAGAGTGTAGATAAGATGGAGCCAGGCTGTTTTAAGTGGTGTCCAGTGACAGGACCAGAGACAACGGGCACAAACTGAAACACAGGAGGTTCCCTCTGAACATCAGGAAACACTTTTTCACTGTGAGAGTGACCAGAGAGGTTGTGGAGTCTTCATCGTGGAGATACTCAAAAGCCAACTGGACATGGTCTTAGGCAGCCAGCTCTAGGTGGCCCTGCTTGAGCAGGGGGTTTGGACCAGAGGTTCCTTCTGTGCTGCTGTGATGGCTTGACACTTCAAGATTGTGGCACATTCTTGTGCTCTTAAGGCTCTGATTTGTCACTCACTGCAAACACTTCTGAAGTACTATGGTTTAGTATAATACTTCAGAGACTAATATGTGATAAAACTTAATTTACAACAGGCATGTTTGGGGTAGGGATAATATAACAGGGAGCACTGATGCTGTCATCTGAATGGTTATGTCTGTGTTTTATTGAGAATTTAGTTGGTGTTTTGGTTTGTTTTGGGGGGCAGGGCAGGCTTTTTTTGTGGGTGTTGCTGGGGTTTTTTTAATTGTCACAAAAAATATCTACATGGCTTGAGTCTGAGCTCAGCGGACCTGGTCAGACTTCTTTCAGGAACACAGGCTTGAGAGGACACTTTCAGTCATCAAGTCCAACCACTGTCATAGGCACCACATCAAAGATCTCTCCTCATAAGCAGTCATCTTCCCTCCATACCCCTTCAGTTGGAGAGAGACGCAGCAGGCAACTGTTTCATTGACAACTGTTAGTGACAAAGACAGTGTTCCTTCAGTTATTTATAGAAGATCAGAATTAGTCATACGCAACTGTGTCATTAGCGAGAGTTTTTGTGTAGTACCATTCCAGGACATATTTTCTCTGCTCTTCTGCTTGCTATATGTGGCATCCCAATACGTTATGATACTTCTTGCTGATACCACTTCTAAATGTAGCGTGTTGTCAAGTAAGCGTCCATCTCCTATCTCAGGAACCCTGGGATTCATTTGGTTTATCTTTTTTGGTCCATCCAATTGACAGTCAATCAAAGCAACTTCATTTTAAGTCCCAGAAAGCTCTTACTTGTTGAGACTTCAAGCTTACATTGCTTTGGGAACAGGCTTTTCTGTTTTCTGATGAACTGGAAACAAACTCACTTGGAGGGGTGACATTAGATCAGCAGTTTCCTTCTTTGTAATTCCATTTCAGTTGAGCTGATTTTAAGACTGATCGTACACACTCTAGACATGGGTTTTTCATGGTAGCTTAGATGGCCTATTGTGGTTTTCAGAGCACCACTCTGACAGACAGAGTTTTATAGTTCTGTTCTTCTTTTTTTTTTTTTTCTTTTTTTTTTTTTTTCCAGAAATGAAGCTCATCTGGAGTGCCAACAACTTGTATTTAATTTTTCCTTTAAACCCATGAATGTTTTTGCTTAGGCAGTCCATGATGTCCTTGAAAAGATAAGATGCAGGTCATCATGATGATGGAAGTGTGTCCTATGGCACTGCAAGAATCCCAGTGGTATTTGCCATTAGCTTTAGCTTGTTTTGAATGAAGCAGTACAATTGCTCACTAGCTGGAACAGCTGTAATTGTGTTAGACCTATGGTGCCTGTAACCTGGCAGATTGACTTCGGACTGATGCTACTTTCAAAGCATTTACGGCTGTAGGTAGCAGGCCCTGACTCTGTGACCTTGCTTTCAAGAATATCCTGAAGGATACGTATGCTCACATGCCATCTACCTTTTCGTGATTCGATAGTGCCTTGGCTCAGCAAATGAGAAGGTTTTTGCTGTCATGGCCTCGGTTGCATCTGTGCTCTCCACCACTCTTTTTCAACTTTAGCATTCTCTTTGGTGTTCACACCACACTTGCTGCCTTTTTTGTTCTATCATCAGCTGTAGCCTTTCTGTATCCAGACTTTATTATTTTTATTTTTTTGTTCAAGGTATGCAGGAGTTGAAAGGAGACAGTAGGAAATAGCTCCTTAACGTGATGTTAATGTAAGCTATCATAAAACACAAGTTAGGAAATGCAAATGCTTTCCATTAGAAAGTTGTTTTGGCAACATTGGACATGAAATATGACCACATTATCTACTTTAATGTAAATGGGTTAACATTTTTTAATGAATTTTTAACTCTTGTCATTTCATAGGTAAAATAATTCAATCCTTAGAGCAGAACGTCCCCCATACTGCAAAAAATGTTGAAATATTTCTGTTGTGTGTATGCAAAATTAACTGTTCTTTTACAGAACTTTTTTTTTATTAAAAAAAAAAAAGGAAATAACACATCTGGTGGAGGGAGGGGGAACCGGCATATGTTAAGTATTTCAATGATCTTAGAATAGACCTGGGAGATTACATTCAGTTCAGAGAAGAACATTGAGAAAAAACTGTCATCCTGCTGTTCATTGCTCAACAGTACCATAGTAAAAAGATTTAAAAATGGGTAGAGAAGGAAAGATAGCATAGGTTTGCACAGGTTTTATTCAACTTAATAGCTTGAACAGTGCACGTGTTTTTGTGCTCAATGTTACCTGTATGCATGTGCTGCATGTTCAAACATCAGTAGCTATGGTTGGAGGCCCCACCTCACCACTTTCCCAGGATGGGCAGTTTCCACTTATGCCCAGAAGCATCAACTAGTTTCTTCTCTTTCCTCTTTCCATTAATGCATTAGCTGGTGAAAGGGCTTGCTGCTGTCTGACACAGAGAGCTAGGCAGATCCTGCTGGCTCTGTGGAGAGGGATGACATCTCATCTGCTGCAGCTTGGGAAAGATCCACGTTTCAGCTGCAGCGGGATGAAGAATAAACTCCTTTCCTAGCATAGAGACAGGAGCATATTCAGCTCAGCTGCACGTGCTCAAAGCAGAAAGTTGAAAACATGGAAATGTCTTAACAGTTGGACTCAATGATCTTGTGGGGGTCGGTCTCTTCTCTGTAGTAACAAGTGATAGAACAAGAAGAAATGGCCTCAAGCTTCACCAGGGGAGGTTTAGGTTAGATATTAGGAAAAACTTCTTCACCGAAAGGGTGGTCAGGCATTGGAACAGGCTGCCCAGGGAAGTGGTTGAATCTCCATCCCTAAAGGTGTTTAAAAAACGGATACATGCGGTGCTTGAGGGCATGGTATAGATGGACTTGGCAGTGATGGGTTAACGGTTGGATTTGATGACCTTAAGGGTCTTTTCCAACCTTGACAATCCTATGATCCTATGATCTTAAAGGTCTCTTCCAACCTAAAACGATTCTGTGATTCTATCGTGGAACAGATTTTTTTGAAATAGCTTTAACGCTTATGGGTTGATGATTTAAGAACCAATTGGTTGATTGAATCATAATAGATGGATCTGTAACCCCACTTTACCTCTTCCGTTTCCTCTCCTTGAGGAATTTATATGCAACAGACCATTATGAGTGTGTTCTCTCACCTTGTGTAGTAGCCAAATCATATTGTCTCCACTGTAGAAGGACACTGAAACAAAATCTACTTCTGGATGACTGAAACATCTATCAAAGTTCATAGGAAAGATCTTTACATTAAGAAAAGGATTGACCTTTTGTCTAGGTATTTAATGATAAAAATATCACTCTCCTTGCTTCAGTGATAAGGTAACTAAGGTCTAGAGAAGCAATATGGTTTGCCAAGATGACACCGTGGGTTAATGGCAGAGCAAGAAGTAAAACCATGTCTCTGACTCACATCCTGGTTATTTGATACTTTGAACCCTATTGTCTTAAGTGACTTCTTGTAGACCATTGAGGAAGTATTTTGCAGAGCAAGAAATAGCTCCCATTTATGCATATTCTTAAGATCATTTCCTTAGGAGTGTTATCTTATCCTCTGTTGTTCTATAGTCTCATTTGTTTTCCACTGGTTCTAATGAGCTTATTCTTTTCCTTAAATCCTGTGCTTGACTGCTGTCCTGGCCAGCTAAGGCTTCTGATCACAGGGTGTTTTTTTTTTTTTTTTTTTCTTTTCTTTCTTCACCTGAAAAAGTCATTGAAGTAAAAGTTGTCTTGTTTTTCTTGCTTATTAAAACTGCAGAACTGGTGAGACTGCAAGTTGCTCTAATAGATCTATTAGCAAGTTACAATTTCTGTAAAGGAAGAGGAGTTCTTCAGGTTTGTAATGAAAGATTTCCTAAGCCTTAAGCTTGGTATAGAGAATGTGTTTTCATCAACCCAAAGGGAGATATATATGTATGTATCTTCTATGGTGGAATTGTAGCATTAAAAAAACCCCACACCCCAAGTGGAGGTTAGTTTTCTGACTCTTTGCTTTCTGTCTTTATAAGAGGAAAATAGTTTGATTTCCTGCAGTTTCATTTTTGAAAAGCAGTGTAGATCCAGTTCTGTAGGCCTTAATTACAAAACGCCTTGTTGACTCCAAGGAGAGGAATGCAATGGTTTGGTCTCTCTGAAATAACAAAAGTAATGCTCTGATTTACTTGGCTCCTTGATGACAGTGTTCAAATTCTTACCTGTGAGTAATTCAAGCAGAATTCACTCTGTTTTGTGGTTCCTCAGGTTTATGGTATGATGTGGTGGGTTGACCCAGGCTGGAGGCCAGGTGCCCACCAAAGCCGTTCTGTCACTCCCCTCCTCAGCTGGACAGGGGAGAGAAAATATAATGAAAGGCTCGTGGATCAAGATAAGGACGGGGAGAGATCACTCACCCATTACTGTCACAGGCAAAACAGACTCCACTAGGGGAAATTAATTTATTACCAATTAAATCAGAGTAAGGTAATGAGAAACAAAAATTAAATTTTAAAATACTTTCCCCCCACCCCTCCCTTCTTC
>JMFS01116767.1:0-18679 GCA_000699545.1 Podiceps cristatus
GGTGGCGCGGGTCCCCTGGGCCCGGCGGGGTTGAGCCGCCGCCCCTGGCATGACGCAGAGCTGAGCCCAGGTGCTCTCCTCGGCCTCGGCGGTTCTACCCACTTTTCTCCAGGCTGTCAGATCGCTGTGGCCGTGGCCGTGGCCGCGGCATCCCCCGCTCGGGTGGCAGATCCCTTCGGAAACACGGCCCGGAGGGCATCGTTCTGCGGGTGTGCTCAGGAAGCCGCGTAGATGCCCAACACCAAACACTGAAATACCGTGTCAATGCAACTAACTCAATGAAACAAACATCTAAACTACAAAAGTTAAAAAAAAAAAAAAAAAAAAGGCAAAAAAAAATTGAAAAATTATGGCATTCTGTGCCCTCCACAGTGATGACCATGTCTTTAATTATTTCTACTGCTTCTTGAGGTGCATCTAGCAAAAAAGCATGACTTCTGAAAAACTATAATGCTTAGAAGAGATCAGGAAGGGGAAAAAGAAAAAAAGAAAAAAAACATAATTGCTTGTGTTTGCTTAAGCTATATGCAATACAGGTGTGGATAAGAATAAACCTTATCATGCCTGAGAAAGAAGAACTACAAATGTACGGGATTGACAAGAGAGTACATTACTATTGTGATATAAAAATGTACTCCACAGATGCTTTCCCTTGAAAAAGTTTGATTTGTATGATAAACTGAATAAAAGCTTCATAAGCTCTTTTCCTAGACATCTGCTCTCTACTGCACCATTGCCCTGTAGTTTAATGTGCCAGGAATTTGCAGAATACAGTGTGCTACAGACTGGGACAATGAAACATATTTCTATAGTTGAAAGTTCATCAGATTTATTTCAGATTTTCCAAATAAATAGGCAGTATTCCTAGCAAATGGATTATGAAGCTTGTTATATTTTTATAGGTTTATAGGTTTTGCATATTCAACCTTCTGCAAATTAGACTTTCTCCATTAAACTCTTTTGAACTTGGATCTAGAGATTAATCTTGCAGCAAATAGGAAAGATAGAATCTAGAAAATTGATTACAGTACTTGGGTGATGGAATTATAAGGAAAAGCTTTGTAACTTCACTCTATATAACTATATAGGGGAAATGGGAGATAAAAGAGAAATCTTGATGTTTCTGATTTCCAAAACATTTTTCACTGTGCTGAAAGTATTTTTGCTAGCCCATCATGAACCAGGTATGGAATCCCATTAAAAAAACAAACAAACAATCCGGAATCTTAATATTATGAGCTAAAGACTCTTGCATCTTCATTGGCTGCTGTTGGCTTTGCATCCAAGTTGAACAAGTATGAAAATTATGATACTAGACCAGGAAAATTCTCTTTCCCAAGAATAACTCTTTATTATTTTATTTGTTCTGATTTTTTTTTTACATAATCAATTAGTAAATGGTGAAGCAGATGAAAGTTTACCCATACTTTTATTTTCTAGTAACTTGATTCCTGATTATATGATTTATGGAACACCTACTAGGAGTAAGACTCTGCATTATTTTTAACCAAACAAAAGCTTCTATATAATTATGCAATTCTTTATAAAAGATATGATTATAAAAAAGAATAGAGAAAAATATTTAGCCTATATATAGTTGTGGCTTCCTAGGTATTTCTAGTGAAATGTCAAAAGGATATTATAAGTTTGAACTTCTACTTTTGGCAGAATATGACTCCTTCCTTAATTTCTGTTTTAATGAAATGTCAAATCAGAATATTTTGTGATTTTAGAGAGAAAACTGGGATATGCCTACAAGAGAATTCTTTCAAGGCACCTTACAACATATTAAACAAAAGCTTTGTTCAAAATGAGACTAGCAATTGTTTAAAGTACAGAAAGCTCTTGAAGAATCAAAAAGGAGAAGAACATTTCCTTTCAATTGCCAACCAGAAAAGTACATAATCCTATTCAATTAACTGACAAAAAGACATTTCCCTTACAGATTAACCCTGAAAGATTTCTAAGTTTGTAGACCTGGTTTCACATGCAGTTCCTGCCCCCCTTTTCAGTACCTCTCAGCTACACAAAAATTGACTCGTAGTACCTGAGAAAAAATGTATGTGTCCTCAAGTTAAGATAGAATTAATGGTATGTTTAGGTTTGTTTTGTTTTGTTTTGTTTTTTTGTTTTGTTTTGTTTTGTTTTGTTTTGTTTTGTTTTGTTGGTTGTTTTTTGTTTTGTTTTTTTTTTTTTTTAAGATTGTGCTGTATGTCACATGAAAGGGTCAGAAGTTCCAGAACATAGAGCATTCCTGGGCATTTTTTAGTTTTTCAGTCTCTGCAGTAAGAGGTAACAATACAGGAGAACTTCTGTCACCTCTGTAACATTCATGTCTTGTTGTCAGAACTCTACTGTTTGGAAAATATTCTGCCAGTAAAATTAAGAAGGTGATATATTTCCAAAGCTAATCAGCCACTTATTCTTGAGTATATGACTTTATCATATAACATGCATGGAAAATGGTTTTGACGGTACAGATAATCATACCTCTATTAGTAATTTTCAAAATATTTTCCTCATTTATTATTGCTCTTGTATTTTTCTTTAAAATCCATGTATGAGTTGTATTCTTTATTTTATTGCAGTAAAAATGCAATAAGAAATAATCAAAATATGTGTAAAATAAAAAGCATTTTCATTCTACATTCTACAGGGTGTAAACTAGCCAACCTGAGCTTATAAGATGATCGGTCTGGTATTTATTTTCAGCTTCTTTGGATAGCATCAGTCAGAATGATCAAATACTCATTTGCATATGGGTCCCATGGGCAGCTTGTGGTGCAAATGCATAGCAAAGCCACTCGGACTCACAGGAAGACAGCTGAACTGGCTTGTTACTTCCCCAGAAAAATAGTCTTGTGTTCATAACACATTTGTACATTGTATTTGCTGTGAAAGTCGCAAATTATGAAGGAAGATTCCCCAAAGCAGTCAGCCCAAATGCTTTACCCTGTTTTTCTTCAGAAATCTCAGGAAGGCAAATGTTCTCAGACACTCAACAGGTGCAAACTCAATGGAGCCAAAAGGAGGAGGCAGAAAATACATAGTATGATGCCTTCTGAAGAATACATTGCCATGACCCTTATATATGTTATATATTGCCCATGCCTTATATATATATTTTATAAAAGATTATTTTTAATATGCCTGTTGGTGTAAAATCATCATTTGGAAAGGGAAATGATTCAGCAGGTAATCAAGTCACAAATTATTTCAAGCAGAGAAGTTAATTTCTAATCTACCTAACATAAGTGCAATCAAATCTAATACTATTTTGGACAGACAATACGTATTGCCATTTGCCTCTGTCAGAAAGTAATTAATTTAAATGAAATGATCTTCACCTCTGCTTGCTTGAGAAAATTTTGGCAGTATATATTTTAAATCTGACTTTATATGTCCCCTCTTTGTGAACAAATCACATTCATGAATGATTCTCCAGTGACAGTTATCGGCATTTGTAGTTTCCAACCATGATGGACTTTCACTATACTTGCCAAAGAGGAGCACAGAGAGGTCCTGCTCAGTTTTTAGAAAAGCAAGCTGTTTCTCCCTCTTCTTTTCTGTCCAAATACCAGCTAAGTCTAAAGGAAAATCTCAGGTTAAGCTTATCAGGAAGTTAGTATTTAATGAAGACATCAGATAAAAAACCATGTTCTCACCTAAAGCTGTTTCCAATCTAAAATAAACAGTAATTTTTATTATGATAATAGAAATTTGCATAGGCAATGCCTGGAAAGAAACATTAGCTAATGTATTATTAATGCATTGGAAGCCTACCTTCAGCTAGGCTTCAGACAATTATTTCGCTCCAACCCATAAATCACATACTAACCAGAGTCCTTTGTGAACTAGCATGAAACATAAATCACCTTGATAGACAATATTAAAAAAACTATTGTTTTCCATGGGCATTGTAAAAAGCAAAATCATTAGTTCCTTCATGAAACCACACGCATATTTATTGCTGGTTTAGCATCCAGACACAGTGCATATTTTTTCTTCCCCCCAAATATAGGGTAGGCAGATAGGCTAATATCTTAATCTGTTGCTTCTGACCTGTATCAGAAAGATAAATAAAAAAGTGACATCTCCCGGTTTATAGGGTGATATATTATAGCCGATTAGCCTGGTTTTGGAGATCAGAAAAGGGAATGTTGTCACCTCTGCTTTTCTATCAGAGATCTAGTGGAGAGTCAAGTCTCTGCTCCTCTGAGACTCTGCCTTTTGACACAAATCCTAATTTATGCTTTTTGCTCTTTGCCCCAAAACGAGGAATACCATAGGCATGGTTGGGGCTTCAGTAACTGTGTTGGCAAACTAACTTTGTCTTGACAGATGTGCTCTCTCAGAAGTAACTATACCAGCCTGAGGCATTACTTTCCCCAGATGTCTACAGCAGTCTGGTTTTGGAGAGCAATGCCCTGTGGCAAGGATATTAGAAGTATATGTAACCTGGCTTTATCATAAAGGGATTAGGCTGATATATTTAACTAAAAAAGTGCAATATCCAAGAGTAAGATACTTTGCTTCTGCTCATGGGGAAATAATGTTTTGAATTAAGGCAGTTATATCTTAGAGAACTCATTAAGCCTAATCCCCTTGAAAAAAAAAAAAAATATAGCTATAAAAACTATAATTTTCGAACTGGCTTCTGCCAATTTCTAAATATGAAACATGGCAAATACCACATGAGCATTCTATTTAAAATAATATGTTTGGCATTTTACATATGATACTCCAACAAACAGCTGCAGGAAAACTTCTAGCGAATGAAATCACATTTCATGTGTAGAAAATATTAGTTTCCATTATAATTATCTTTAAAAACTCAAAAGTTGAAACCTCTCTTAGTATACTTAAGCTTGAAGACAAATTTGAATTCTGATTCTTTAAAGTTTTCTACAACAGGAAGTCCTGTGTTAAAAAAATATTTCACCTACTTACCACATTTTTTCATATTTGCTATGCCTTTCTAGTCTAGAAACTGTCAGAATTATCCTCTGTTAATGAAAAGCACCGCATATTCTCTTCCCACAATTCCCTCCCCTCCCACAGGGAAATTGTGATACTTAATTGACCTATCTGTTTATCCACCTATTCCATCCTCTCAGGTAACCTTTAAGTCTGGTTTTGTGATAGAGTCTCAAAAGAGAAATTTCCTTCCAGACAAAACCACGTGATATTGAGGAAGAGAATGAACATAGGGAAGAGGACTATTCATTTTATGTTTCTTACTATATAAAGAATAAGGTTTTATTAGTATGTTTCCAGAAATATGCACGAGGAAAAAAAACAACCTAAAACCAAGAATGTGATAATGAAGATGTAGGGTAGAAATGTTAACTGAAGTACCTTAAGAAGGTGGAGGAAAGTGACTGACTGTAACATAATGAAGTGTCTCGGTGCTGAATTTCACAAGCTAGGAGGCAAAGTCTTCCAAAACAAAAGTCTTCACTGGAACAGGCTGCCCAGGGAGGCGTTTGAGTCACTGTCCCTGGAGGTATTTAAGAGACAAGTAAATGAGGTGCTTAGGGACATGGTTTAGTAGTGGTTAGCCATGGTTGGACTCGATGATCTTAAAGGTCCTTTCCAACCTAATGATTCTATGATTCTATGAAAACACAAGTAAAAGCTAGGACAGTCCAGCTTCACATATTTTTGTGTTATAGTTGTCTTATCCTTTCCCCTTCTTACCCATCTCCCCATGGGGAAGAGACAGCAAGAACCCAAGAAAATAGGAGGAGGGGAGTTCTGTCTTAAATTTAAAGGAGATTACATCTTGACCTAACGGAAAGAGGAGTGGAATCTAGCTGAGTTGCTGAGGAACAAAATGTGACTATCATTAAACACAGCCTTCATCATATGCTTTGTTGCTTTATTTTTTTTCCTGTATTTTTGTGGTATTGTTGCAACTGTATGCTTTAAGGAAATTTCAGTCTTTTAGCCTTAAATTTTGTCTGTCGGGCAAGCTGTCTCTGAGTAGTATGCAAAGTAAGGTATTTTATTATTACAGCTGTGATGAGCCTATGCTAAGACATGGGGCCTTCCATGTTTTAATAGTCCACTTCCCTCCATACTGCTTGAAAATATCCAACCAGAAGAAACAAGTAACTCCCCTTCTGTTTTCTAGACTAGCTGGGAGTTGCCAGAATGGAGATCTGAGGGAAAGAAATAACAAGAGTCAGGTAGGAAAGCTTTGGATATGCAGGAAGGTAATGGGAAACATATCAAGTAGGGGCCATCCTTGAGAACATGCTCAGGATCTTCATGAAGGTTGACACAGCCTAGTGGACAACACAGTCTGGTGGGAATAAAAAAAATGGAAGCTGAGTAGTAGCATAGAAATTCTGTGAAAACTGACATCAGGTAAAGGACAAAGACTGCAACTAGTCCTACCAGTAATAAAGGGCAAGTAAAGTATATCTATCACATATTCAGTGTTGCTGTTGTCTTCTGGCCAATCCCCATGATCACACTCTGGACTATATATACACCATGACCTTCTTATATCCAGGTCTTGCAGGATACAGCAGGTGAGTTGTGGTTACTGAGGCTAGGACATCTAATAGAGGAGAAAAATCAGAAATTCCTAGCTGTCTAGAGTTCTTTGGTTTTGCTCACAAAATCCAGCTGCGCTGACAGTGCAGCAACACCTCACACTACGAGAAGCCCCTGTGACCTGAAAAAGGCATCTGGATTCATAACTTTTCCATGCACTCACAACCAAAATTTCTGCCTTCACTATTGCAAGTAGTGGCCCTTATGGATGTCAGATATTTCAGAATATTGTATTACTAATGCTAGTGGAGACGGTAAGTGTAATAAACCCACTATCTCAGCATCATATGTACTGAAACTTTAGAGAACTGGATGTAGCACCTCCTCCAGGAGAGGTGATCCAAACCCATGGTTTTGTAAACCTTTGTTTGTTTGAGTTCGTTCTGGGAACACTGTACACCAAACTGGTGCATATTCCACTGTTGTGTGGATGTATCTGGACTGATGCTAGCAAAGAGGTGTCAAATTTGCAGAGGTATTCTGCAGTTGCTGTCAGTACCTGTAACTTTCACAGAATTAGACTGGAACTCACAGAGTCCCAAACAAAATTTTGAGCTTGTGGGGAGAGCTAACTTTCATGACCTTTTGGGTAGGGTCCAAGAGCTGGGTACTGAAGATACTGAATTTTGATAAGCCCTAATGTGACTGTGCCTTTGAATCAAATGAGAAACTCAGCACTAGTCTGATAAAGTCTGCAGGAATTGTGATTGTGGTCTGCATTTTCCCTGGTCTGACACCAACTTTTTCTACTGTATGTGATCTTAGTGATTCCAGCCCAGGTACTTCATGTGGGCAGGAGGGGAACGTCAGAAGGAAAAACCTATTTCAATCCTTACTGCCATGTGCTTTCTACTGGAAGTGGAGCGTCATGTCGTGCCACTGTTTTTAATGTGTTACCAAGTCATCATTCCTCACCCTCCATTGCTTGCAATATCAGGTAGAGTAGGCGGTAGGCACCACTTCAGGGAATGTACAGTGTAAAACATAAATATTCCCCTACTTATCTCCAAACACATGTGCATGAATTTGCAACTTACTTAATCTTACCTGAATACATTTGTAGAACGGTTCAGCATTAACATCATTGACTTTCTGTAAATCTTTAGAAGTAATAAAGGTATTACGCACATAGCTAATTGCCAATCCCTAATCTTTTAAGGTTAATACTTAATACTGGGTAATTTTTAGCTAATGCCTTTATTTTTTTTCTTGTATAGAGCAGTTGACGCTGCAGCTTGAGAAAATAAAAAACAGATAGACTTTTTTTGAAAAAAAATTAATATATGAACATTTTTCTAGGTCAAATAATTCAAAAAATGCTTTTCAGATTAGATGATTTTTCTCTGAAAAAATGATCTCTTATTGCATTTGAAAACATTTGTGTCATTTTAGGCTGAATGGGAAAATCTCTAATATTCATTCATTTGCCTCTAAATGTACATGTAAGCATGTGTTCATGCACAAATAAGCGTGGGGTCCGAAGTGTAACTTATAATAGAACTGTTATCTGTTTTCATGCCCTAACAGTGCAATAAAGCTCTTGTGTATGTCTATAAAATGGAGTTAAACACTGTATGAATGTTTAAAAATCATCCAGGAATCCATCAGTATCTGACTTACTTGACTGTATTTTTTATTTTTTTTTTTTTTTAATAGCTTCTATTTAGTTATACAAATCTGGGCACCTAATTCATTCTTTTGTTCCAAAGACAGTAATTTGAAAGGAGTACTTTCCATGAACCTAACAGTTTGAAGCACTAAATGTATTTTCAGAAAACTGTAATGATTTGATAGAAATTTCTGAGTTGATCATTTGTGACTGTCAGATATGCTATTACTTCTCTATCATTTTTTATTAGAAGGTGATGTTAGTATTTGCTCTTTCTGCCTGTATTTTTTATTTTTTTTTTAACCACAGATGGTCCAGGTTTTACATTTTAAATATGACTGGCTATTTTAATCAGGAGTAAGCATTATTATTAATTTCAAAGATGAGATAATTACAACTGTCATATGATATTCAGTAGGTATTAAATTTATTAAAAATTGAGGTTCTTCTTTCTCCTCTGAATCTGGAATCTGGGCTCAAAGACTAGCAGGTATATTTTAATTACTCCTTTTCTGGAAGGCATATTTATGTGGGAAACATTTATAAATAAAAAAAAAATAATAAAAAAGTGACATTCTTTTATAATCCCTAGCTTGTTAATTTTAAAAATAATGCATATGTTTGCTACAAATAAAATAATTCTTTTATCCTCTATGAAGGCCATGCCTGTTTGAAGTGACAACCAGCATGGTGATGAAGGCTAGGCATCTGCCAAGATTAAGAAGAGGAGGAACTTAAACCCAAGCTTTTTTAGTTATATCCCTCATGATTTCAAGAAATAGTTATGTCATGGTTTAACCCCAAACAGTAACTGGACCACGCAGCCGCTCGCTCACCCCTCCTCTCCCCGGTGGGGTGAGAAGGAGAAATGGAGAGAGAGTAAGCTCACGGGTTGAGATAAAAACACTCTACAAAGCCAGCAAGGGAAAAGATAAAATTAATAATATAAAAGGATAACAGAATATATAAAATGAACAATGCACAATTTCTCACCACCCGAGGACCAACACAGCCTGTCCTGAGCAGCAGGCAGGGAGCAGGGATATTCCCCCACAGCTCTCCCAGAGAGCACGAGGGAACAAACAGACGAACACACAGGCCCGAACAAAATAAAACAACAATAAGATAACAAGAAAGAAATGTGAACAGAAAATGAACTGAACAAGGAACCCAAACCCGAAGGAAAGGGCAAGGGCAATAAGGCAAAAGGCAAAAAGGGCTAAAATGCAAAATGGGATAAAAGGACAATGGCTGACCCTCACTTACACTGGGCATGACGTCTATGGTACGGAATACTCTCTTTGGCCAGTTTAGATCACTCCCAAGTGTCTGAACATGCACATCAGCAAAACTTGGGAAACTGCAAGATGTCCTTGGTTGTCTGGCAGCAGCAAACAACAGCAGGGTGCTATCGCCTTGTTTCATATACCAACTCCAAAACACAGGAGGTGCTGCAGACAAAATCTAACTCTGTCCTGGCTAAAACCAGGACAAGTTATTAATAGTGGGTATGAGATTGTAGGTGATGTTTTCAGAACCCAGTGGGCAGTGGAGCAACCCTAAATGTGGGTGACATCATAAATTTAACAGTAAGATTACGTTACATTGAAGAGATCCAAATTAACTTCATAGTTTTACTGGTTCCATTTCTGACTGGAAATCACATTAAGATTATTAAGGAAGGACACAGGTCTACCTAAGCAGAAATCAAGAGGCGAGCAATAGAATAATTTCTATGGCTCAATATGTCTGCAACAAAATCCTTCTAAGAAGCAAACATCATAGACATCTGAAACTGTATTTTCCCTTCTTTGCAGATGAAAGCTTCTGTCTTAGGTCCATGGTAGATAATTGCTAAATGCAGGTTTGACACACTTTCTTTATCCTAACACCACCCTCATACTGTCTCACAATCCCAATTAATGAAGAGAAATGGAAAAAAAGTCTCCTTTTCACTCAAACCTTGTTTAAAGGAAGCTGAGGGAGGCGGTTTTGTTTACTGCCTGCTAGTAGAAGTACATTTTTGAAAAAACAAAGAAGAGTGGAAAAAATATCTTGAATGAGACCAATAGCAGCAGGCAGAGATGAAAAAGACATGATACCCCTAGGAAGCCTCATGACTCCACAGGGCACTGGGTCACTGCAGCAGTGAGAACTATAGAGTCTGTTCTTCAGCATTCCTCTACTACTATGAAAACAAAACCAATGAATTTAGGTTTCGGTAAAGAAAGCACACATAATCACATGACATAGGGACGGCAGCTGAAAACCATAAAAATAGAGAACCTACTTATATATCACAAAAAACATTTATGCTTCCATATGAAGTTAAAAAAAAAAAAAGTCACCATTTCAAAATCTTGCTGGAGGGGCATTTGTTCCTCTTTGAGGAGTGAATGACCATATGTTTTAATTGTTGGCATTTTCCATTCTAGACCTTTCTAAATCAAGTAAAGTCTAACAAACATTCAACAGCTACTGTGACATTGGATCAAACCTCTAAAAAAAGACAATAGAGGTTCTCCTCTGAATATTACTAAAGATCATTTAAGATCATTGACACTAGTCAGGTATTCAGAATACCTAAGTGGTGAGCAATAAAAAAATCAAAGCTTTGTTTGTATGTATTCACAGACTGGTGTCAGAGGAACGAGTCTATTCACACTCTTCTGTTTTCTATACAAGGCATAAATAATTTAGGATTTGCAAAGGATTGAATGAGAAGGCCCAACATATGAGTCAACAGTTTATTAGTTTTTCTCTGGCCTTGTATGAAGTTCAGACAATTTACATATTTTGTAAGCTGGTTTTCTTCCTGCTATTACAATTGATATTACAAATTCTATGGTTTCTTCAACTTTTTTCTTCCATTTACCAGTTATATATTACTTTTACGATCACTCTCCTGATGCATTTTAAACAGCCTATGCATTTACATATCGATTTATATATATGTGTACATTTATAGATATTAATACCTTCCTATCATGTCCTACTAGAGTTCAGCTGTACAGCAGCAGGTGAAAATATCTCTTTGTTCCACAGTGATTACAAAGCTCTTTACTGCATTGCCATATCTCCTTCTATGAAAGCTGTGCAGCTGGAGGCCTGTTCTGCTCTCACCAGCGTGTATGCATGCATTTGGTTTTTGAATGGATCTAATGTATAACCTACAAAATGTCAATTTAATTTAAATGCTGAAAAATGTGCAGTCCCTCATCTATGTCCTATGAGCAGGAAGCTACTGAAGATTTTTACCTCATATAATTTTTCTTCAGGTTATAGGAGTTTTTTTCCCCTGCACATTTGCATAAGAAATAAACTTATTTTACAAAGATGCTTTCAGAAAAAGAGACCAAACAGGACTTCCTTTAATCTATTGGTAATGGAGGCACTTTTTTGTCAGCTTTTCAATGCTTTTTTATTTGTTAGTTTATTTTTAATGGTGAATGGCACATCCTTTCTTGTATCACCACCTAAGTTCAGAAAATCCTTTCTTGAATATTATAATAGTAGTTTATTACAGCTTATATATTCAAAATTTCTAATGCTTTCCAATTTGAAGAAGTTTTTCAAAAATTCCACATTTCTGCTATTTGCCACAGACTGTGGAGCCTGAAGGGAAGAAATCTGTGAAGATGACAAGACTGAGTTTTCTCTTTTCATGAAATCACATTCACATTTGATTGAAGGTACAAAAAAATGAAATGTCTCTTCTCTTTACTTCTGTTCCTCAGGAAAAAAATCTTGAGTGTGTGCCAAAATCACCCTGGCCCATTCCCAGGCCAGGTTTATAGTACTGCTAAGCAATGTATTAAGCAGCCACATAAAGCTGCCTGGAAGTACTGCATTACTGCAAGAGCAGAAGAAGGAAGAAAATTGAAAGGTGTATTTGGAAACGTCAGAATTCAGATTGATTGCACGGTCCTCAAGCCACCTCTTTTCCTAAGTGCTTGGTAGTACAACCTTTAGTTACTTGGCATAATACAATTTTTGATAGGAAATCACTAATTGTCCTTGGACTATGTGCAATGACAGAGCTAGGATTACACAGGGAGTCGTACCTTACGTTAACTTTCAAACACTTCGCTGTGTAACCTGAATAACACAAGGCTGATACAGAACAAAGAATCATATCATAGAATCCCTTGGTTGGAAAGGACCTTTAAGATCATGGAGTCCAGCTGTGCCTAACCACTACTAAACCATGTCCCTAAGCACCTCATCTACCCGTCTCTTAAATACCTCCAGGGATGGTGACCCGACCACCTCCCTGGGCAGCCTGTTCCAGTGCCTGACAGCCCTTTCAGTAAACAAATGTTTCCTGATGTCCAATTTAAACCTCACCTGGCATAACTTGAGGCCATTTCCTCTTGTCCTCTTTCCTGTTACTTGGGAGAAGAGACCCACACTCACCTCGCTACAACCTCCTTTCAGGTAGTTGTAGAGAGCAATAAGGTCTCCCCTCAGCCTCCTCTTCTCCAGGCTAAACAACGTCAAGTCCCTCAGCCACTCCTCATAAGACTTGTTCATAAGACTTGCTCTCATGACCATATAATGAAAATAAGAATTAGTTTATGTTCATGTTTTGAGTCAGACTTTGAAAAGGAACTTGGAACCAGTGCATTAGATATTGATGGAAAATAATTTAAAAATTATTATTTTTAAAAATATGTATTTTTCCCCACTTCTGTTTTTACTTTTATTACTCTTTAAGACTATCTCAGTCATATTTTCCAAGAAAAAGCATTCAAAAAACTTCAGTTCCCATTGTTTTTCCCCTCTGCAATAACAGAATAAAAGTCCACTATTAATCCTCCAAAAATCTGTTGGCTAAGAAAGTCAAGAGGATATTAAAGCAAGCAAAAGGAATAGAGAAATTTCTTCTGAGTCCTAGGAAATCCCCAAGGATGGGATTTGGGGAAAAGTTTGAGTCTGTAAGAGCGCCTGTTCACTCTCTTCTGCATCCATTTTAGATTGTATTTGCCTTAACCCCTGCCTACTTTCAAGGAGAACAAAGCACGAACATTAGTTACCCTACTGCATAATTCAATTGAGCATTATTTTGGTGTTTTTTTAGCATATACTGAACTTACCAGTATGAAAGAAGTGACCTCAAATCCTAATTTAAATATGTCATTGGTCAGTTTAAACATAGAAGGCGGCTGCCTGAAGTAACATGAATGACAAAATAGAAGGTTTCTTCATATGACTTCTTTTGTATCTCTTACATGTTACATGTTTTGACTTTAATACTATACAAGCCTTGCACAAAGTGAAGGCCCCAGTATAGGTTAATGTAAACTACACAACAGCACAATAAACCAGAAAAACAGGCATGGACTTCCATGCTCAAAGCTTGGAAAACTTTTCATTTCTCAATGTGAACAGTCAGTATCATATAAAAAATGTATAACAAACTTGATTTTTTTTTTTAATAAAAATTTGGCAGATATCTGTGTTCTCCTCATTATGTGTATCTGATTTTAAGGTTTTTATTTAGATGCAATATCCATGTATTATGTTAAATTTACTCTTACTTGTTAATAGAGATAGTAAAGCAAAAAAGAAGTTAGATTTTTTAGAAGTTTTGATAAAAAAATACATTTTCTGATTATTTATTTTAATGATAGAAATCACACTTCAATGGAAAAGTCTCTTAAAAATAACTGCTACCCTTTTCACAGCACAAAAAAAGCTATAACAAAAGTTATGACTATCTCTACCCAAAATCACAAAATTTTGAAAAGAAGGTATCTTCTAAAAGTTTGCTGTTTTTTTTTTTCTTGATCAGCTCCATCGATAAAAAGCTGAAGCAACATAATTCTTGTTTCACTACCATTTTTCAGGTTTCACCCAGATGGACTATGACGTGCAGTTCATACTAAGTGAAATTGCAATGACAGCCTGATATTTAAATTCAGTGGACTCTAATCAACAAAAAACAACAGTTAAATTCAGGCTCTCCAGACCCAAAATCACAATAAATGGATAAAACCAGAACTGGTATTCCATTTTTTTTTTTGGTAGTTGGGATGTGAAAAAAAGAGAACAATATGCAAAATAGCAAAATATAAGTTTATTCATTTAGTTAATTCTGCAACTTGGAGAAGTATTCATCATTATTTTGGTCCGGCACAGCTTAAATTCATAACCGACTGCCAAATATTGCAAGAGTAAGTATGTATAATACAAAAATAAGAGCTGTTATTTCCTTAATCAAAAGAGCTATATAGTCAGTTTTTTATTTAAATGGTTGTATGTAGATGATAGAACTATACTGGTCTTGTGAACACCCTTTTAACATGCCAAAGCAAGCTGCATAAATGATATAGGATAATAATTCATTCATTTGGAGGTGGGAGAGATCTTGCAGTGTCTTAAATCTAAACCAGTGGAAGTAGAGCTGTAAAGCTCCCTGTTAGTGCCACTTAGGCCTAAGTTGTGTGGAGTACACTGATTAACTCCAAGCACAAAAAAACTAAGAGCAGGTAGGTGGAGGAAGAAGATTAGTGCCACTTAGGCCTAAGTTGTGGTGGAGTACACTGATTAACTCCAAGCACAGAAAAACTAAGAGCAGGTAGGTGGAGGAAGAAGACATATGCAAGCTGTGATAGAGGCATATCTTCCAGTATTAGAAAGCATTTGGTATATAATAGTAGGAAAACTCGAATGAGTACCATCTTAAGTACTTGAATGAGTACCATCAGAGAGTCCAACATTCACAATTTGTCAAAGAAATGATAGCTGAAAGACAGTGAGATGGAAGCCTATAGTAGGCTAGAGGCAGTGAACTGCTGCAGGGCAGGAGATGTGCTCTCTGTCAGGTATGATCACGTTTAGTCTCACCAGGTATTCACCCAAGTACTGCCAAGACAGTCAGAGACTCTCAGTAGACCAACATGGAACATGGACTAAGCAGAAATTTTAATAATATTGTTGGTTTTGCATAGACTTCAGCAAAAGCATGCAGTAAGTATAGCATTATCTGTTAAGTTAGATGGATATTTTGGGTGATGCACTTCTTTGTATGGTAATTTGGTTTTGTTTCAAACACAGATCATGATGCCAGAGGTGTCTGTGACAAGAGGAACGGGCCTTTGCCCATAAGTTGGTGACAAAAACAAAAGAAGAAAAAGAAAGTGCTTGGAGAAGGAGGTTTACTGGGAGAACTGACTAAAGTTGCTTTGTGAAAGCCGAGTGAATTTCTGAGAGCTGATAAGCCTTGAAAAGTAATTCTTTCTTTCTCATTGGCCCATTTCTTATAATGTTGTTCTTGTAACTCGTCTACAGACAAACTATCTGCAAGAAAGGGATTTAATGTGTGCCTACGGGAACAGTGCAGTTGCAGGTTTTGAGAGAAAATGTGGCTGGGTGGCCCACCAGCACAGAGAAGACAGTTGTTTAAAAAGAATACAAGCTACCCGTTTTTATCTTATTAAGTTTTTGATTTTTGGGTTTTTTTGTTTGCTTGGTTGGTTTTTTTTTTTTTTCCAGTTCTGTTTTCACCAACAGGGCTTTGATACAGGCTGATGTATCACAGCTATGATTCTTTCTTTATGTATTGTCTGTTCCAAGCACATTCTACAAGAAAACTAAGATTGCCTATTTGTATATTGACAACAAATCTGACTGATGAAATAGTGTGCTGGTTGTAGCTGGAGTAATTTTCTTCATAGTAGCTAGAATAGGGATATGTTTTGGGTTTGTGCTGGAAACAGTGTTGATAATACAGAGATGTTTTAGTTGCTGCTGAGCAGGGCTTGGACAGAGTCAGGGCCTTTTTGGCTCTTCACCCCACCCCACCAGCAAGTGGGCTGGGGGTGCACAAGGAGTTGGGAGGGGGCACAGCTGGGACAGCTGACCCCAGCTGACCAAGGGATATTCGATAGCATATGATGTCATGCTCATCATATAAAGCTGGGGGAAGAAGAAGGAAGGGGGGGACGTTTGGAATGATGGCATTTGTCTTCCCAAGTAACTGCTATGCGTGATGGAGCCCTGCTTTCCTGGGGATGGCTGAACACCTGCCTGCCCAGGGGAAGCAGTGAATTGTTTTGCATTGCTTGGGTCCACGGCTTTTGTTCTACCATTTAAACTGACTTTATCTCAGTCCATGAGTTTTCTCATTTTTACTCTTCTGATTCCTTCCCCTGTCCCACCAAGAGGGAGTGAGCAGGAGGCTGTGTGGTGCTTAGCTGCCAGAGGGGGTTAAACCGTGACAAATGGCTAACGGATTATATGTATACCCTGATGCATATATACCGTACATACAGAAGTGAAAGAAAGGTACACATGCCACATACTGCTCCCTCCACAGCAGCCTGAAATAAAATATATAATGAATTCTGTCTTAACATTAATAAAAAGTACAGAAAAATAACCCAACAAGTTATAAGGGAAACATCTGAAATTTATCACATTTTACAGGTGCTGAGCCTGGTTTATTTTGTTGTTTTGTTTTGTTTTTGCTTTTTGTTTTGTTTTGTTTTGTTTTTTTTTTTTTTTAAACACAGAGGTGAAACTCCATTTTCCTTTCTCAGAATAAAGTTTTATGCTTCATTTTCTTATAGAATTCAGAAACAGCCTGATGCTAAAAAGTCACAATGGCACAGTCTCTGAAATCATCCCATTCACATCCCTGCCTGCTCTGTTTATTAAAAGTCAATGCATGTTCAGCTTTTATCAGCTCACAAAGGTGATGTAAAATGAGAACAGTACACTGAGCTACACTGTAGCACCGAAGGTATTCAAAAAAAGAAAAAGCAAGAGTGTGTTACCTTTTGTACAGGCAAACCCCGGACAACATTTTTCTCCTCCAGAACTGAGAGCAAAAGAAATACCATGCATTTCAAGGGTGCTTCCTACAGCACCATTCATGCCACCAGACTCGATTGGATACATTTGTAACTCATTCGCTGGAGGAAGGCAAGTCTATAAGGTTATTTACAATCACCTTGTTGAAAAATGAATTTATTAATATTTTCAATTCGACATCATACTCACCAGCAAGATCCATTTCATTCCAAGGTTATGTAGCCTCTTTACTCAGAGCCTCAACCTTCTATTAGAAGTTAAAGTCAACCATTCCTAGTTAAGAAAGGCATAAAGCATGGTGTGAACAAATACAATCCAGTCCCATTATACGAATGCAATTCTTCCTGATTATATGAGATCTTCCTTACGAATGAAAGGATTTTCAACACTGTGTAGCACCAGTCTACGCTGACCTCATTTTGAACATCCATCATAACCTACTATCGTTACCAATGGCTCTGAATAATTAACCACTCTTACAGTTGCTTAGGAAGTACATTGTAGCTTTCTAGCCACCTGCAACATTCAGACTGGGCAGTCTCTTTGGTCTGTGTCCACCTCTGCTCCCTTTGTGCCTGGGGAGCCAGATCACCCGCCTCGTTCCCCGTCGCTAACTCATCTTAAAGATCTCACACAGGATCCCTTTTTTTTTTTTTTTTTTTTTTCCATGTAGGAAGCTTGGTCAAACCTACAGCAGACTCAGAAAACCAATGTAGCTTATCTTCTCTGATAGTCTATGAATAAGCAGAATTTATATTGGGTTATTCTTCATAGCTAGCTTCATAAACACATTAAAAACATAAGATATATTTCTCTAAATAGCACATAGCCGTCACACTTAAACTATTGCTAGCCTCCTACTACTGTGCCCTTCAGTACAACCTCAGAACATATAAAAAAATAATTCAGAGAAGATACTATACACTGATCCCTGATCACTACTAAAGGAAAGGTTGGCTTTTGTAATTGCATGCGTGCCCTTCTGTCAAATGATCTCTCAAAAGACAGATAACCTTAGTGGAGAGGCTGAGGAGAGTTAGTTATGGTCATGCAAAATTAAGACAAGCCCTTAAAATGCCATCATTCTCTGATGCAGGAATCTACTAAAAGCAGATTTAGGAAGTCAGTTACATTGGCCCCCTAAGTATTCTGTGAAGTGCATTCTCCTTTTAAAAATGACCTTTTCTTTCCATTGCAAAACACTTAAATGTATAGGTGTCTTTCAAGCATGGCAGTGTTGTCTGAGTACTTCCACATAGAATCTCCAAACAGTAGCAGGCTAGAGAAATTTAATTTTTCTTTTTTTCTTTTTTTTTTGTATAAATACAATAGCACTGATGTGTACTGTTTCCAAGGTCAGGACGTTGTTATTAACCCCTTTCTGAGGAGCACAAGCACTCCATTATCTATCTAACTGCAGCACTAAGACACAACAAGGTATGCTTTACAAAATTATTAACATATGCCTCCAGAGCACTGGTAGGCTCAAGACTTGGTCCCAAGAACTGTATTAAACTCTAAGTAAATCTTCCCTTGAAGTCTCATACTGTTATAAATAGATCTTTTATTTGGTGTCTTTAAAATTTTGGAAAGAATATTTCCCTTTTTAAAATATATATTATAGCTTTTAAATGGAATAGAGACAATTGCAAATGACAAGTGAAGACATAAATGCCAAAAACTTTTTTT
>JMFS01116773.1:0-35037 GCA_000699545.1 Podiceps cristatus
GCCCTGCTGCTGCCAAACCCTGGGCACTCCGGGCAGCTCTGGTAAACTCTGAGGCATCAGCAACCAAAAGAGGTAAGAGAGATGGTGTCTGAAGCAGCAGTGGCCTTAGGTGGATCTTTAGAATGGTAGTTTAAAAAACAAAACGCACAAAAAACCCAAACAAGAGCAACACTTAGGTAAACACTAGGCTGAGCTGTGGTGTGGTGCAGTGACCCTGCCTGGATGCCAGGTGCCCACCAAAGCCGCTCTGTCCCTCCCCTCCTCAGCAGGACGGGGGAGAGAAAATGTAACGAAAGGCTCGTGGGTCGGGATAAGGACAGGGAGAGATCGCTCACCAGTTACCGTCATGGGCAAAACTGACTTGACTTGGGGAAAATTCTTTTATTACCAATCAAACGAGAGAAATAAATAAGACCAAATTTTAAAAACACCTTCCCAGGCTCAACTTTACTCACTATTTTCTCTTACTTCGTCCTCCAAATGGTGCAGAGGGATGGGGAATGGGGGTTGTGGTCAGCTCATCACACGCTGTCTCTGCTGCTCCCGCTCCTTCCTCCACAGGGGAGGGCTCCTCACACTCTGCCCTGCTCCAGCGTGGGATCCCTCCCACGGGAGACAGTCCTTCATGAGCTTCACCAAATATGGGTCTGTCCGCAGGCTGTAGTTCTTCCCAAACTGCTCCAGCGTGGATCCTTTCCATGGGGTGCAGTTCTTCAGGCATAAGCGGCTCCAGCCTGTGTGTCTCATGAAGTCACGAGTCCTGACAAGCAAACGTGCTCCAGCCTGGGCTCCTCTGTCTCTCCATGGGTCCACAGGTCCTGCCAGGAGCCTGCTCTCTGGCATGATCTTCCCACAGGGTCGCAGCCTACTTCTGACATCCACCTGCACCAGTGTGGGGTATTCCGCGGGCTGCAGGTGGGTATGTGCTCCACTGCAGACATCCATGGGTGCAGGGACAGGCCTGCCGCACCATGGTCTACGCCAGTGGCTGCAGGGGAATCTCTGCTGTGGTGCCTGGAGCACCTTCTCCCCCTCCTTCTGCACTGACATGGGGGTCTGCAGAGTAGTTGCTCTCACATCTCACTCCTCTCTCCACTCTTGTGTTGTTTTTGGTTTTGTGGGGTTTGGGTTTTTTCTGTGCTGTCTTGGGTTTCTTTTTTTACATCCCCTCCCCCCCTCCTTCTTAACTACCAGACTTACCTCAGAGGTGCTACCACCGTTGCTGATGGGCTCGGCCTTGGCCAGTAACAGGTCTGTCTTGGAGCCGGCTCCATTGGCTCTGTTGGACATGGGGGAAGCTTCTAGCAGCTTCTCACAGAAGCCACCCCTGTAGCCCTTCCTGATACCAAAACCTTGCCATGCAAACCCAGTACATATGGGAGAAGCAGATCCTGTTCCTGGTGCTGTCGCTAGTGTTTTAGTTGACATGAGGCAACTGACCTCTGTCATGTGTTCCTCACCTTTTCATTTGAGAAATGGAGATAGTGATACATGGTCTCCACTGGTGCCTTTAGGAGGGAAGGATATATATTCATCAACTCCAGATTTTTAATCTAATCTTTCCAAAGTAAGGTTTTCAGGGGAACTTTCTGGACTGACCTTGGCCTGGAGGTGTGCAAAAGGAGCTGTGCGGTTTGGTCTGACTGTGTGCTGTTCAGATATAAAGTCCTGGCTTTCTTTATTCTAGATGTCTTTCCAGCCAAAAAGCTGAGAGTGAAAAAATGAAATCCCAGGCCTCTTTCAGCTCAAAGACTTCCAGAACAAGTAGCTTCAAAGTTTACTCGAGCAATGCGATTGTAATCCAGAGGTAGAAAACACAGGATTTTCACACTAGATATGTCCAAAGCCAGTTTATACTTCAACAGTCTTTTTTTTTTTTTTTTTTCCTCCCTTGCTTTATGTGCATGCACGCACATTTGAGCAATGGGGAAACTGAGGCATGGAAACAGAATGAGATCTGCCTATGTTACCTATAATATTAGTTCAAAATGCCAGGAGTAAGAACCATGTTTGTGAGTTTCAGGCCAAGTCAAAGTTAAAACACGTCCCTCTGCCTCTCCTGTATTTGCTTCTTTTTCAGCTCTCTTGTGTAGTGACTGCCTGTGTTCACTGAGATGCCCGTGTCCTAGCCATCTCCATCATAATTCAGTCACAGGAGGGTGGACTTTTCAGAAGAGGGTGGAAGCATAGCCCCACAATGTGGCATAAGCAACGGATTCTGAGCATTGCTGGTAGTATGACAGGACCTACAAAATGAATATGCTAACTGGAAAATGCAAAATGTTTCTCTGTTCTTCCTTTAGGCTCTGATTCTTCTCAAGGCAAAGCGATGCTGGCAAATAAGTTTCTGGTGTTGCATGTCACTCCTAGGTGTATTGCCTAAAGGAGGCAGCTTGTCTAAGAAACAGATGAACAGCATTGTGTGGCTGCACAGGGTAGCAGACTGTGTCTCCTGGCAAAGTCACGGTGTCCTGAGGGGACCCTTATAACTGATGGCTTTTTGCTTTGCCTAAGCTAAGATACTCTGTCGTGAACTCCAAGGCAGATGTCGGTGGATTTGCTTATGTTTTAAAGGTGTTTTGGAGACCAGCTGCACCTAGGATAAGGGCGGGTCGTTGTCTCTATGTACTACTACACGGTGACCAGGCTGTCTGCAACTGTGCAGTCATTGCTAGGGTCAAAATATACATGGCACGTTCTACTGGAGCAGCAAGCTTATTGACTTGCCCAACATAAAATGCCTTACAAAATCATTGTTGGGGGGTTCCCTCCATCCCCCCACCCTTAATTATATTTCGGTACTTTTAATTCATAATGTTCTGGTTTGGAGCCAGATGAATTTAGGATGTTAGGGCTTTTTTAAGCAGAAGCTGTACTTTGTGCTTTAGTGGACTTTTCCTGCTCTCCTGCCTCCAGCCCTGCTGATCTGCAGGACCAAACAGCCAGTAGCAGCCAGGCACAGCTCTCCAAGCTGCCATTTACTGTCCTCCCAGGAAAAGTTTGAATTCAAAAAGGGAGAAGCTATTTTTGTGCTTCATCTTAATTGATGAGTATCAGGAGTTTGTCCAGAGTATGCAAAGTTGCCTTGCTGCTGTTTCATGTGTGTAGTTAACTTCTGCTTTTTGTTGTGGGTCTGTTGACTTACCTGTTTCAAGACACTTGGAAAAATTTTTGTTTCAAAATCTGTGTGTAGGTCTTCAAATCCATATCAGTAATATCACAGGCAAGATTTTTAAAGAGGCAACAGGGTGCTGTGTTTGCATTTAGACCTGATTCTGCTCACTTGGTGCTCAAATTTACATACCCCTGAGTGTACCTGCTACACATGATTTCATGTTCAGTTACAGACATGTCCCCTTTCTAATTGAGTTCTTATTTGGGGGCTTCTTGGAGCAGAGAGCATGCGTTTATTTTCCTGTATTTGTACTGGGTGTAATGTGGAAGGATCTTGGTTCATGTTTGGATTCGTAGGTGCTGGTATGCAATACTGATAAATGTTGGGTAAGTATGGCCTAAAGATTTGATCGCAGCAGTGTATGCATACAGGTAGAAACTACCTTTTGAAAGTTTGGCTCAGAAATGGTATTTCAATTATGAAGGAGAGTACATGCACATTTTGTTGCATGCAGGGAAGGTTTTGGCTCTTGTTGAAACTGTTTGGGAGGAGGAAAATTGGTTTTATTCCCAGGTTTGGAGGTGACTTGAAAGGATTTTTGTCAAATTAAATATTTTGCTGTGCAAATACTTCAATTAATAAGTTCACTCAGGAATCATAGCTGCAATATTTATAATTGGAGGTAGGGTTTTAATCATGAATCACCTTGTTAGGGGCTGTTCTCACTGCCCTCCTTGAGAAAGTGGAAATCTGGAAGAGAGGAATGTGTGTGACCTTTCATTACCAAGCTGGCACGAGAAATGGGCACTAGTTAGACCCTGCTGTTGGAAAAGGCCTGGAGAATCAGCAGAGTCCTTTTTGCTCAGTTCGTGCTAGTTTAGGTCACAGGTGTGTAGAAGCTGTATCCAAAGGGAAAAAGGCAAATCAATAAATGTGATTTCGACTTGGAGTGTGGTAGAAATGAGAAGGCCAGGGAATATCAGGCAGCTTTGTCCTTCAGTGACCCTCTAGATTTCAGAAGTTTTGAGTGGGAGTATCATTCAGAGCTTGAAGAGAATCCAGTCTTTGCCTCTTCTACCTAAATTTGATGATGGGTTTCTACAAAGAGCACATGTAGCTGCTGCATTGAAGCATGCGGTTGCAAAGTTCAACAGAAGTAGTATCTGGATGTTCCTAATTTTTTTGTGAAAACTGGAGAAAGATGAGGGAACTATCGGGGGATAGTTGATGAGCTTTGGGGAAAGACACTTGCAAGGGAAAGGCAAAGGAAGTTTGGCTCTATTTTTCAGCCTTCAGACCAGCTTCTGCTTCTTTTCTCAATATTCTCTTGCTTTGAGCTTTTCCAGAGTTAGTTTCTTTTAATTTAGTCCATTGTTGCACACAACATTAAGTAGTAAGTGAAAATTTTCAAATGTCTTTGACAAAATTTTAAGAAGTTATCCTTGAGTCTGTAACCCAAGGGCCTCATGGGTCCCTGATGGAAAGAAAGTGTGAGAGCTTCAGGCGGTGATAACTTTCTGAATGTCTGATATGTGGGCCAAGTTTGATCCACAAACAGAAGAGCTGGGACCCTTTCTGGAAAGTTATTCATGCACTAATAACTTGCTGAATACGCACAGGCCTTTTTGACACATAAAGCAAATCTTCTGATATTATTTTAATTCTGAATTAGAAGCCTGGAAAGAACAGTATGTTACCAAACAGTATTGTTGAATGACACTTAAATTTTAAACAGCATTAAACTATATTGTAAATAGTGAAGAATTAAAGAAACAACCAATTGGTAATGTAGGCCTTGAGCAAAGTACAATATAAGCACTGAAAAATGTTTTTCTGCATGATTAAGAGAGTCTGGTTTGCTGATTTGATTTATTGGCTGGCTGAATGAATTCATTAATTGTGTATGACTACTTTTACTTCTAGGTGGTCATTTTTCATTTCAGATTTCATTACTGGATGAGCTTTTCCTAGGGATGTTCTTATCATCCAAAATTAAATACATGAAAATGTTAGGGAGGCTCAGTCCTCCTCTTTGATATTAATATTTTTCGTACTATGGTTTTACAAACTGCAGAAAAATTCACTTAACCTCAGTTTTGTCTGCATGTGCTCATTACTTGGACACAAAAAGATTTCTTCTTATTGCAATACATTCTATGTTCCATGTTATATTTTTCAAAATAGTGGTGTGGAACGAGAAAACCTCTTTTTTAATTAGATGATGAAGAATGAGGCAGAGACTCGTTTCTGAAACATTTTAGATGTATATAAAGCACTCAGCATTCAAACACTGTTGTAGCCATGATTGTAGAATGAGGGGTCTAGATATGCAGGTCAGTGAGAGGTAAGGATGGGTAACATTTGTAAGAAATTAAATGACTTAGGAGAGATCCTAAACATCTTGGCTTGTAGTCTGAACGCTGTTTTTCAGAGGAAAGACTGGACAGCTTGCAAACAGTGTGGTCTGCAGACACTCCACTCTTCAGGGATCTTTATGCTTTCAGCTGCACAGAGAAGGAGCACTTAAAGAAGCATTCAATACCTCTGTTGTCTACAGCTAAAGATGCTGTTGTAAAGTATGGTCTGACTCCTGGAAGGCAGCAGAGCAGAACCTCTGTGGCCTTGCTGGTCCTTCTAGCCAGAGGGCAGCAGTCCCTGTATGGGCTCTGGGTCCGTAAGAACACTGGTGTGGATAAAGCTATTAGGAATTTATTTCATTCTAAGGTATGCTTCTAAAAGTGAGAAGAAAAGAGAGCGTAGGGAAATTCTTGTGTGCTTCCTTTTCTTTCTTAGCCCACATCTTTGGGTTGTGCATCTGCAAGTAGAAGGCAGAGCTGTTTAAGACCTCAGAGTGAGGACTACGCCATCCCTTCTCTCCCCCTCAGTTCTGGCTTATGCTGATCCCTGATCCTGTAATTGTGTAGCAGATGGGGTGGGTGAGTGCCCAAGTCGGCTCTGTGGCAGAAAAGGCTACTGTGGTATTTTGACAAATCTGTTCTTGCCTGTGGGCTCTGACACTTCCAGTATTACTTCATGTGTTTTCTGTGAGAACAATCTCTGCCTGTGTAATACAAAAAAATAGGTCTTGTGAGAAAAGAAGGTAAATGAGGTAACTCTTACCTCCTAATAAACATATGGATGTGATGGGCAGGAGCCTGGGTAGGAAGCATTGGTCCTGCTAGCTCGCCTGGTTCCATTGAATGTCAGCAACTTGTAATTATTGATCTCTTGTGAATCCTCTTACACAGTTTATTTTTTCTCTACTTTCACCCTACTGATACATATCTGCAATGTCAAACTCTCATTTACACCTACTGTCTAAAATTGGAATAATGGTCATGTGCCTCTTTGTCACTCACTGGATGGATACTGACTGTAGAGAGAGACCTCTAGTGAAATATGATTATGGCTGTATATATATTGCTGTGTTTATGGACAGTTTATTATGCAGAACAATAAACAGTGTAGCAGGAAAGGTGAGACTTGTATATTGCTTTGTTTCTAAAGCCTTCATCTGATCATTTGTAGTATTTATAAACTTTTTTAGGTAGATGAAATAAGCTTTATCTTGGTATTTGTATATTTAGATAGCAAAATATAGCAGACACAGAAAGGATGAAACTGATCTGAACCTAGCAGATAAATGCAGTGACAGTGCTATCCTAGTTTTATCCAGTTTCATCCCACTCTGGGATCTGTGAAGTGACCTTCACTCCATAAATGGAGGCATGCTAATTTGGACAAAGGCAGGAATGACTCTCACTAATCAGAGTGAGTTTGAGTCAAACCAGTATTGTCCTCCCAGCATATCACAAATAGACATATCACAAAAAGTTAGTTTCAGCAGATGAGCCTAGCAGTTGGCCTTGAAGATCATGAAATTTGGTCTGAGCTGAGTGAGATGATTAAGGCTGGAAATGTTAAAGGTTCTTTTGGGGAACATATTTAGCATGTATATGAGTACATATGTGTGCGTGCACATAACTTACACAGATGCATACATTTACATACTATAAAGAAGGCTCAGATTCATGAGATCTAGGATGTCTTTTTCTTTATTGCTAGTATTCATTTGGCTTCATGGTACCAGAATACTCTGCTGTTCCTGACTGTCTTCTCTGTCTAACCTGAGATGAGATCTTATCACAGCATATGATAGGTCCCTGTTGGACCTTGATGCCTCTGGCTTGGAGCAGTGCTGGAATGTAGCAGTAAGGGGCAGATGTCCCTGTGGTTCCCCAGCTGCTGCCTCCATTACCCAGGCCTCTGGCTGTTTGCTGAGACGTGTTTGATTGCTGGTTTGGGGGTGAAAGGGAAGGACATTAATAACAGAACATGCTTTCAATCCAGGGAAGACAGAAGATGAGAAAGTTGGACAAATTCATCATTTTCTGCAGCTCAGTCTTGATATGACCTCACTTGCCCTTAGCAACAAAAAGCCCTGTTTAATGTCCGTTATTTTCCATTCTTCTCCTAGTAGCTGGCTTGACCCCCAGAAGGGTATCAGCCACCTTCTTGAGGACTCAAGAACAGTGATTTTTATCTCAGTTCTAGGTGATGTATTTGTGCAGTGAGGCACTTTGACTGCATTAGGAACATCTCTAGAAACTTGAGTATCTTTGAGGATATTGGATCCTGCAGCCGGAATGCAGTGAGTCAGCACTAAGGATAGCAGAAGTTTAGTTATTTCCTCCACTGAAACTGCAGCATGTCACTACATACATTTCCCTCCTGTTGAGTAGGTTTTGATGTCAGTTGCTTTTTTTAATATTTATTCAGTTGGGAGCTGTCTGTAATTTTGAACTGCTTATGAGGCTTTTTTCTTAATATCATCATACTAGGGGAACTGCAGAAATGGTAAAGATGTAGGCCTTGGCATAATGCCTTGACTTCCAGGGTGTGTAATGATGTCAGGAGAGCTGCACCCCCTCAAAGTCAGCGTACTGTGAGGAAAAAGATGATATAGAAAAATGAGACAGATTCTCTTCACAACTGCCAAAATCAGTAGCAGAACGGAGCTTTCAAAAATATCTGCCATATAAGGAATAGTTTTGGAGCTCCTTCGGATTGTTTCTGGCTAACTTATCACCTAATCCAGTGTGAAAAAAAGGAGAGAGACTGGGCTCAACTTCAACTCCTATGCATAGAGGGGAGCTTAACAACAGTTTGCTTTTTTGTTTGTGGGAGGTAAGACAGATTTATCATGGGGTTTTTTGTGGGGGCTTTGTTGTTTTGTGTTTTGTTGTGTTTTTTGTGTTTTGTTTTTTTTTTGTTTGTTTGGGTTTTTTTAACTGAAGTTTCTGCTATGGTCTCTCTCTTTACACTCCAATATAAGTTAATGCCCTTTATTTTTAAAACAAAAGAAATAAAAATCCCCTGCTCTGTGTTGAAAATGATACATTTTAGAAAGAACTCATATTTCTACTTCCCTTTCTGTTCTTTTGTTCCAATATTCCATTTATTCAAATAGAAGGAAGTTCCTGGGCAAGCCATGTGTTACAATGGCTTTGTGCTGCTGTTACTGGATGTCTCTCCAGGAAAACTGCTGACATGAGGCTCTATCCCTTCTCTAAGCAGGTAGTTAACACACAAACCACATGCTGACTGCTCCAGGAGGGCTGGATTACAGCCAGCGCTGCTCAGGGGTGAGTCCAGGATGGTGACAGCCTACAGGGCAAGATGAGAATGAGCTCTGATCTTGTGTTCCCAAGGCTCAGGGCAGAGCTTGCTTCATTTTGGGAACTTATGCATAGTGACAGAAGGACTGAAAGGAGGAGGAACAAGGAGTTGTTGAGACCATTACCTAAAATTACATTAGATTTTTAATTGTTAAAATTGTAGGGTGGCGAGAACAAAATGTACCATGAAAAATGACTGTACTGTTAAACCGTCTGTTTGTGGTGACCACTTGTGGGAGTCTCTGCATGTGTACAGACTGGTTTAAAATCTGTAAGAAATTTGTTTGCAAACCTCTAAGTCCAAACAATAGAGCATCCCCAGTGTGGAAGCCCACTCATTCTATGCTCATTTTGGATTTCAGACACTCATTATTGTCCTGCATCTCCAATGTGTAACAGTTAAAGCTCTGTCCTCCCACATGCTTGTAATTTTTAAATTGGAGCTGCAGCACACTTTTAAATGCTTAGGCTATAGGTTCCCATGCAATTTTTATGAAGAATCCTCTCAACACTCAAAGACCTGTTCAGGGTGCTGCAGAAAAGTTAGCAGCAACCATCCAGTGCTAACAAAGTTTTGTTTGGGAGCACAATGCTCCAGCATCTGCAGATGGTGAAGCAGCAATTGATACCAGTCAGGAGTCAGAACAGTCAAATTGCTCACTTAAGCACAGGAGCCGATCGCTCCACTATGCAATCAGCTGGATCAAATGGAATAGTTGCTGCCAACAGCAATTAAAAATGGATGATGAAGATCTAATGCAGAGGGGCCTTCCACTCTGTCCTGCAAGTGTACTGAGGGGAAAGCAGGGGGAGATAAGAGTTGCCTTCAAGTCAGCTGAAATAAGCAATGTTCCTTTGAATTGACGAAAGCTCAGCATCTGAGATATAACACAGAACGGTAATAATGAAATATCCCAAGTTAACACTTGCAGGACAATAACAATAATGAGTGTCTGCTCGGTAATTGCACTCAGTCTCACAATTGATTTTCTTTATGTGAACCTAAATATTTTAACTGTATCACTTCATTTTCCTACCAGTCTTGAATCTGAAACATAGCAGCATTTCCTACTTAACACACAGCCTCTTGGGTGATTAACAGCCACAGCATATTGATCATCACCATTTCACTGGGACTTGACTCTTCTCTCTTGTTGTGCTGCTTCTTGGTGGGTAGCTTCCATTACGTTCATCCAGCAAGTTAATGGTCCAAGAATCCAGTGCAAGCTTCTAGAGAAACCACCTAGGTTTTTACAGATCTCAAGTCGTTATCTAACATGACTGAATGTTGCTGTATCTCCAAGACCAAATAATCCTCCTTAATTGAAGATAATGGCTTTGGATGAGAATAACAAGAAAACAAAATAATAATAATGACTCACAGTAACATTACAAGTAGCTCCCCGTTTACAAGCTGCATTTGCCTGGCTTTATTCTTTCATCAGGTTGTTGTTCCCAGAAGTGACTAACGGTTTTGGGAATCCCTGGTTTTAGTTAGAAGAATTAGTAATGGGCAATGAAGGTGTCTGGTTTCAGATGGTAGGAGAGGCCTGTCCTAAAGCTGTAATTCTTTAATGAGCTCAAATTGAGCACCAAAAATAGCTAGTTAATTTTTTTTAATGGCTACTTGACCCTAGCTGCATCTAATTCTGAACTTAAATTAGGCATTTATTTGTGTACTGTCTTTCATTCACACATGGATCAACACAAGTCGTATCCCTGCATGCACATAGACCACTGATCATCACACTTCCTTATGGAGATGAACTTTTGTATTAAGCATTCCTAGCATACTGCATTCTAGTTCCCTTTCCTGTGTTTAGTTATGGTATTTATGTTTTCAGAGGTGCTAGTGAAGCTAGAGAGGTTTGTCCTTCTGTGTTATACCTTGAATGGTTTCCACTCCCAATGTGGATTTCTTACTAATAAGATATACTTGGAGGACAATAGCTTTTCTTCCTTCCACTTTCAGTTAGTTTCATGGACTCATTGGTGTATTCATAGGTGAGGTAATATTTTAAATGGCCCATAAAGAGATAACATTCATGATTTTCCAGCATACAAATTCCCCTTTTCTGGTTTTCCTTTTGAAATTATACTTGTGTTTGAAAACCCTTAGTTGCCAACTTTGGTTGCAGGATTTGTATAAATGTTAAGTGCACTTCTTTGGGTACTTTGGTGTGAAGTCTAACTTTTTCTAGCTCAGATTCAGAACAGTTTTTCCAAGGAAAAACACGTGTCCCTTACTATCTTGCCCACTGTCTGTGGGCCTCATCACCGTGTGTGTATAACAGCTGGGAGTTGGTAAGATGTTCCTGAGTGACTAGTTTGTTTGAAAAATACGGAATATTGTGGAATTAATTTTTGTCTAGATTCAAGGAATGAATTTTCCACTTGAAAATAATCTGTGTATGTAAAGAAATACATTCCTTAAAATCCAAAGCAAGCTCAAACCTATCTAAAATGAGAATAAGGAAGCTAGCAAACAAGACTGACAAAAGGCTCAGGGAGTGTGGAGGTCACACAAGCCAGATCTTAGTTTTGTAAAGACTTTTCTATACTGCCAAAAGGAAAAAGCAGGAGTATGATTGTGTTTATTGAATTTCTTTTAAAAAGAGACTTATTTTTTGGTAACTGATTCTGACACACATTGAAAGTGAAACTCACTATCTCAAGCTCATTGCAGAACAAAGGCCAACAGAAGTAATTACTAAATTCTTGAGATTCAGGTCTTGGAGAAGTTGCCAAAGTTAGCAAAGGCAGTAGACTTAATTGCTTGCAAAGGTTATAGGGTACATTTGCTTCTCTGATCGGAAGGCTGGAATTCAATTTAGAGTGATGCAGCCTGCCTGCCTGTAAGTGGGGAGTCAAAGTTCAGCATGCTGGTTGCAAAATGTTGGTCTTTAGGTAGAAATCAGACGGCCAGGAAGAGCGCAGTATAGTTGTATTTTACCACACCTTGCAATATTTTTTGACGGTAATCACTTGCTAAATTCTTCAGATATAAAGGACAAAAGATCTCTCAATTTTAAGGGACTTGTGTAGAAAAGAAATGGGAATGATGAAGGAGGAGTATGGAAATCCTTCCTGCTCCTGCCTGTTGGCAACTGGGAGGGCAGCGTAAGGCCTGGGGGCAGGAGTGTGTTGTGGTGTAGGGGTCAGGATAGATGAGCAGATTTTGTTACCTTTTCAGCCAGCCTTGATTTTGATTGCATGCTGTCTCCAGAGCAGTGGTGCTTACGTATGGGACGTCTGAGTGTAGCCCCAGCTTCTGCTGCAGGGCAGGGGAAGGCACGCTCCAGTGCAGGGCTTGTTAATTGCGGTGCAGGGCGGCGGGCACGTTCCAGGTGCTGTCTGATGAGCAGGCAAGGGTGGAAATCAGTCCTGGTGTGCCCCATTTCTTCCTGTGTTGGTTTTTTTCTTTTTCTGGATGTCCCCAGAGTTCTGGTTTGTGCCCCAGAATCCCAGAGAGGATCCCAGCTGTTAGCAGGGTGAGGTGAAGTTGTAGGACTAGGAAATCTAGTGTCTCTCATCATTCAGCTGCTGAGATGATGGTATCTGCGCTTAGTAGAGTCTTACTGATTTTCAGCTTTTCTCTCTGCTGTCCATGTTAAATTTCCCTTGCCCTTGAAGAAACAAGAGGCAATTTCTTAAATGGCCAGCCATTTTTTTCTTCCTTCTTTGAAAAGTTTAGCATTCCCCACTAACTCTCTCAAACTGGCTTCTGGCCTGTATGCATGGCACCTTGCTAGATTGCTGTAAGGTTTTTACAAGATCACCACTGTTTTCTGTGAGCCAGAAATTGTAAATAACTATGCACACAGCAGGACTCTTCCAAAATTCTTTGCTAACCTCTGATTTAACAGGTTAGTTTTTTAAATTTTTCTCTTATCGTCAATTTTACCTTTTATGTTTTGCTTACCTGCTTTCAAATTTTGTTTAGAGACCTTCCCATTTCCTGCTTAGAAATCTGATTCACCTAGACAATCCTAAACAAGGAAGCATCTTAGCTGTAATTGTCTGTACTTAGAAATATGATTGTACTTATCAAATTCAACCAAGCCTACTTTCTGTGATATTTTTCCTTTCCTTCCTTTGTCTCTTCAGATTTGCTATCGTCAAGAGTTTTTAAAATATATTCACACTTCAGGCTTAAATATAAACTTTGATTAACTACTATTTAATTAAGATAACATTATCAGGATAATTAAACTTCTTAAGATGGAACAACTAAGCCCTTGTGATTTACAGTCTGTGCCTTGTGATTTTCTGTTCTGTCCTGCATGAGTGACATTGGCATCGAGAGGGCACACCACTGAATGCCATGTCTGATCGTAGTGCAACCACCAGCCTGGCTCAGTGGTGGGAGAGATGTGGGGCTGCCCGCGGCTGAAGCCTCACAAGGCAGAGGTGATGCTGGCAGAGGCAAGCGTCCTGAAGAGTTTTGCAGACTCCTTTTATTAAGAATATGCTCCAAGATCTAGGGCTGTGGTGTGTAATGAGCTGTGTTTTGGGGTTCCTTGTGGATGCAGTGGTTTTGCCTAGGAGCACCCAGGAACAGTATCCTCTGACGTCCCCAGCTGGCTGCGACACTGCCCTGCCTTGATGTCCTTGTCACCTTTCAGCTGTGACGCAAATGGTGGGAGGTAGCAGGGTGCGGAACTGGCCACGCACAGGAGCTGCTGGCTGCCAACAGCGTAACACAGCCCTTCCAGGGCCATTCACGCGGGTTGCCTGCCGCACTCTGCATTGCAGTCCTGCAGCATTTTGAAGTGGGTTTGAGGGGTTAAGTGTTACCTTCAGGCTTGCTCGTGTGTAGGAGAGTGCTTTCGAACATAGGAATGGGGGTCAGGGTGAGCATCTCTGTCTCTCTGATGCAAGAGAATTTTCCATAGCTGGGGTAAAACTTGGCTGCATGGGCATCAGTGCTTTTCTGGGGCTACCATATGCTCTGAGCTAAAGACTCATAAATGTCGTTATTTTCCACACTGGTTGTCAAAAAAAAAAAGTGCCATGTATTTTAGCTGTGTTGCCTCCTAAGCTCCTAAAAACCTCTTTGGATACCTCCATTTTGAGTTCAGTAAGGTAACCTATGCAGAAGAAAACAAAACAGCTTTGTGTGCATTCCAGAGAGATTTGCTCTTGGCAACCTTTGAAACCACTTATTAAAAGAAGTATTTCTGCATTTGTAACTAATTGTATAGGAAACAAACTTTGGTTAGTAAATGTATTTTTATGAGGACAAGCTTATTCATACTTTTCTGCTTCATAGTCTATGCAGATGAAAACTACTCTTATCCTTTCTATGAAGCTCTCTTAGAAATTTCTTCTAGTCAGATGAAGTATTTTTTTCAAAATTAAGAGTAAATTGAGTCAGTGGCTTAAAAATTAATATTCTTGAGTTAAATGTTGCACAAGGAAATAAAAAAAAACAAGATCCATAAGACTATTTTCGCTAATAAATACAGTGGCCAAGGATTAGCTGATTGAAAATTTCTGTATTTTAAATCCAGTCTATTCATTCAAATACATTAGCCTAGAAGAAGTGGTTAGACAGATGGATGTTTAGTGTATGTGGATTGGATTTTTTTGGAGTTCTTGATTTAGCAGATGTACAGATGAAGTCTGTAAGATAATAGTGCTGAGCCAAGGCAAAGTTGCTGAGTACAGTGCTTTTTTTTTTTTTTTTTTTTTAAACTTATGACTCATGGGTGAATTTAAGCTAGAACTATGTTTAATATTAATATGAAATTCAAAAGATGGTTTTCACAGGAGACTCTGGAAGTATGTCTTTGGATACTCTTAAAACAGGCTTTTCTTTCCTCCTCACAGTTCTCTGGACATTCAAATAAAATAACATTTTGCAGTGGAAGAGAAACTTTAAAATAAAATTGGCACAGTGTACCATATTTTTGGCTTGCTTGTATGTAATCAACAACTTTCTGCATTTACTCTGTTTGCCTCATCATACCCAATTCCCCCCAGTTCTAAAGTATTCAGTGCCAGTTAGGGGTTTTAGCTTGTGTTTCCAAACCCTCAGCGTATTTTTTCTTCTTCCACTGGACAAAAGTCTCCCTGCTTAGATGCTGCATCAGCACTTTGCCTCTGCACCGATCTGTCCTCAGCAGCCTGCAACGCCATGCCCCGAGAGACGCTGAATGCATGAGAGTTGCCTTGTTCGCACTACCCCTATCTGTCTAGCGATTTGTGAAGCACTCCTAGCTGAGCACAGACAGTGCTACTCTGTGTTGTGCTCAGCTGTCTTTGTTCTAGAGAATTCTAATACTGCTGCATGCTTGCTGTTTGCAGGAAACGAGTAGGAATTCCTATTGGCAGATCTTCAAGTTAAGTGAGCGGTACCTGGACTAGGCAGTAATTATTCCAAGTAAACTTTTCTGTTCCAGCTCTTTTCATTACTGGGGAAGTAAAATAGAGGAGGGTGTAATAGAAGGTTTGTTTTATTAAGATTCTTTTTTGGAGCTGGCATGTAAAGATGCAGTTTTAGCTATTTGGAATAATTAATTACCAGAACATAGCTGTGATATTTGTAGTTAAGGAACTGTGACTTGATTGCGTGTTTTATTGCCCCATTCCATGAGGAAGCTAATCTCAGCAGTTAAACTAATCCAAGTGCAGGACTGAAACCCCTAACTGTTCTGCAGCTTCTTCAGTACGATCCATTAACCCAAAACTTGGTGAGCTTCTTAAATAATCCTGGTGTATTCTGGAATTTGCTGTGCAGGCTCCATAGGTGCCTTTGAGGAAGAGATGAGTTATATAATGTTTCCAAAGCTCTGCCAACATAGTCAGCGTAATGACTTTATTGAAGTCATTCAGGTACCTGAGCAGAGCTGTTTCCAAGCAGGTATAAGCAGTCTTCAAGGACAGGATATCAGCATATCCCGAGCCCTTGTAAACAATGACTTGAACTGGTAACAACTAAACAGCAAGCTTGTGGGGGTGGGGGTGGGAGGGGGTGTGTGTCTTGTTGCTGCTGCTGTTATTATTATTATTATTATTATTATGGGGTGGTTTTTTGCAGCCAAAGTCTGCAATTCCCTCCCTCCCTGAGTCCTGTGAGAAGAGCTGGCAGGTATTGATGCCTTCCTGCAGTCCCTGCAGGCAGCAGCAGGTAGTCTTCAGCTGTGAGCACCTTAGGCTGCTGCAAGGTGTGTTTAGCCTAATGCATTTGACATTACCTAAAAGCAGGGAGCAAGTGTAAGTGCCACGGTTTCCTTCACATCAAGGCTTGGTTCTGAGGCGGAGGTATAAAGGGAGAAGAGAGCTTTCCGTGAAGATGCTTCCTCAGGCTAAACAAATGCTATCCTGTGTACTTCACAGCTGAGGCTTAAAATAGAGATAATAAATCGATACATGTTGTGTTTTGTTTTTAAGCTGGTCTTCAGTCTCCAGATTGGCTTTTAAGTATCTTGTTGCTATGGAGAAAGAACAACTCTCTCCTATGCAGAGGGTGCGGAGAGCAGCACTCCTCACAGCATGGTGCTGTGCTGCCTCTTCATCCTGCAGCTTTTTTTCCTAAGGAAATACGGCTGTTACTGGTATGCTGCCATTCGATCTTGTCTGTACTTGTGATTGATTTCCTCCCCCCTTTCCCTCTTGCCCTTTATGAATGCCTTTTCACCATCTCTGATCTTATCTTTATCTCCACTGCCTTTTTTCTCAATGAGGGCTCCCTTCACTTCTAAATGAAAATTAGACTGTTAGCAAAGCCATATTTTCACTCTCCCAGATACTTTCTTTTCTGTATTTGTGGTCAGTGAGAGATACCAGATTTGCGGTAGGCACAGGAAAATATTTTGATACCAATACATCCATTTCTCTCCATTTTTTTTTTTTTTTAAATAAACAAGCCTGGAGTCTGGTACTACATACACAGAAGACACAAAGGGTGTTTCTGGAGATTGCAGCAACATTATCCCTTTGCTGTTGAGTCCTTACTGCAGCAGAGAGAGTATGTCTTGACATCGCAGGCATGTCAAGAGCTGTATGCATCTGTTGTTCATGTAGCTTTGTTACATGTTGTTTCCCTCACCTCGGGCTCAGTTCCCAGCCAGTGCAGGCTGCAGTGCAGTTTGCTCACAGGTCATCTCTCCAATGATGAGATGATGTCTGTGCTTGGGGGAGCGAGGAGAAAGGCCAGGCCAACGCAGTGGCAGGGAATACAAATGCAAGACTGACGTACCCCCGCTGTCCTTGAACGTCAAGGGAAGCAGCAGGCTGCTTCAGTGCTGCTGTGTCAGAGACCTGGAGCTGCAGATTCAGATGCGTTTCTGAGGCTGAATTACTGCATGCATTTGTTTGTACTCTTTTCCTCCCCTGGTGCTAACTGCAAGACGAGTTAGGAAAAAAAAAAAAAAAAAAAAATGGTATCTTAATTGAAGATACACAAATGAGCTGGGAAAACTTGGAATGAACCAGAGGAAATGCTGTGAAAGCGAATTCACCTCTCTAGCTGGTGGTTGCTTGATAGCTAGAGACTGTTCCAGTTATTTTGAAAGGGCTCAGCTCCCACTGGGGCTCTGAAGTGAACAGGCCATTTTTTCAAGGCCATCTGCTGAGATTCTGGGTGGTGCTCATTTCTGGAGACCTCTGAAATGTAAAAATCTTGTTGTCTACTTGTTTTGTCAATGAGAATGCCATGTGCATACCAGATTGACCCCAATTTTTCTCTTGGTTTCCCTTTAATTTACTATACTAAATTGAATCTGTCTCTGTTTTCTGAATTATCTCTGATCCCCTGCAGTGTGAAGAAAGCCTGCTCATCTCCTGCTGCTGCTCTTAGCTGATATTATGTTGTTAAACTTCCGCTTGCTCATTGTCAGTCCTGTGCATGTCTGTCTCCAGCCAGGGAGGTCTAATTGTGAAGCTGTTCTGGCAGCCCCAAATCCTTCAGTGCCTGAATTTGTCTGCCTACCCTTGGGTTGTCTCACCTACTTTGGGTTTGGCCATCTCAGATTGTTTCTTTGTGCTCTCTGTGTAGCCCCAAAAGTGATTCCAAGATCAAGGCTCGGATTTACTTCAGAAAGGAAGGTTAGGAGGACAGCAATGCCTGGAGGGCAGGCCAGTGCACAAGGTGCACTGCAGCTCTCTGGAGAAACATGACACTGCTCCCATGGTGGTCTCCGCTTGGTCTGAGCCCCCTGGCCACTCAGCCCTTGCGTCAGCGCAGCGGCTTCCTTGCTGTATTAACGTGGAAGTGGATTCATAATTACTGGTGGTCACCTTTTGCCATTGTTATTCAGTTCCGTTCTACTGATAGGTATTAGGAACACAGGGCAGGACAGCATCTGGTATTCCTGGCAGGGGTCCCTTACGATAACACCAAAAGAGAAATAGTGTTAGTACTCTTCTGGTATGACCTCTAGGTCACAATTAAATTGAGACTGCGTGAGCTGTCCGCTATTGTGGTCCACTTAGGATCAGGGATCAAAATGTAAAATTTGGCAGAACAATCTTGGAGGGTTTTTCCAGGATTGTCTGCTTACATCTCTGCCGACAATTCTGCAAGTTGCTGGGCTACTTTTTTGGGGGGAAACAAGGTACTTGTAACTCAAGCAGTTACGTTCAGTGATACCTGCAACTAGCAGAGTCTGCTACATGGCTCTTTTTACAAGACTGGAAAGGGAGAAGGCAAGAGGAAGACTTCACAGTTCAGCTGTCAAATAGTAGTTTCTAGAAAAGGAACTGCGTGCCTGGGAAAATTTTCATTCTACATTTATGAGCAGATGTAAGTGCTCCAGAACTAGCCTTTAAAAAAAGGTGTATATATACATAGCATAAAAATAATTGGTGTATTTCTGTAAAAACAGAAATGTGCTTATCTGCTGAAAAGAATTATGGGGTACAAATGCTACATCATCATCTCTACTGTCAAGATCAACCCAAGCATGAGGCTGGAGGTTGTCAGGCCCTCTGGTTCCTGGGAAAAAAATCGATATGATAAGATTTCCAAGTCAGAGCCTAAAATAACACAAATAATGCAGATCTGAAGAATTTCTAGTTTCTTTTAAGGTAAATAAGATGCTATACCAAGGAATAATGGTTTGGTAAATCCATATTTTAATTTAAACCTATCTCTATGTGTGTTTTCTATACGTATCTATGTATGGAGGAGTGAGCAGGTTGTCCCTTTGGGGCTTGTTTCTTTCACCCGTTTGAGACAACTGTGTTTCTCAACTGTGAGACAACTGTGTTACTGTGTTTCACAGGTGCTAGTCCCAAGTGCTTCACTGGGGCTGCATATGCTGTGATCATCTCCTGGCAGGCTGGTCATCAGAGATTTTTTTTTTCTCTTAGGAGCAGAGCTTGAGGTCTCTTGGTCATGAAGGGCCCACTGTGTTGTTTAAGCCCTTTGGGATGGACAGGGCACCAAGGCCAGAGCTGCCCCCCACACATGTACATAGGCCAGTTAAGCTGGAGACAGCCAACTGCGTCCTACCATACAGCAAAGTTTTGGGTCCCTCCTCTATGAAAGCCCAGGAGACGATCCTTTTGGCCATTCAAAATGGTTCCCATGTCGTGCTTGACTCACTTAACAATTAGTCACTATTCTGAATAAAGGGCAAATGGCTTATTTTGACAAGGAGTGTAGCCTTTGTTTCTATGTTTTTTTTTTTTCTTTCTCTCAACATAAACTCATTCTTGCAAACACGTGCTATAAGAGACATTTGCGGACTTGCAAGTTTGTAAAATTGCAGTAGTTTAGCAAATTTATACAATGTTTCATCATCAGTGGGACCTAGGTCATTGGGAAGAGATGGAAAAGACCTTGAAGACCTTTTAGTGGTTCTTTGCTGGTACATTTTGAGGCTATAACTCGATGGCTCAGCAGCTAGCGGGCTCAGTCCCTCACTCCGTGATCTCTGTGTCAGCAGGGTGTTTAACATGACAATATTTTTTGTGATACGAGCTGTTGACTTCTGGGACTACCAAACAGATGGTGACTACGTGAGAACACATGTAAGTGGCTGACACTGTAGATCTTGTTTTCCCCAGTTGTCGCACTGTTCAGGATGCAGTGTTTAAGAGTGAGATCAGCATAAAGATTTATTTCCTTAAGAAAGAAGGGGAAAATAACCACCCCCAAACCAAACCCAAACACCTTGAGGCCTCACAATTCTGTTGCCCTGAGCTATAGGGGACTTGTCAAATATCCCTGTTTGCCAAGTCTGCCAAATTTTAGACAAGGCAAAAATAACACTGTGGAGTAAATTTCCTGGGTGGAGTTAAGTGGTCTGACACTATTGCAAAATTCAAGCAGCAAATAAATTTGAATCTGTGTAAAAAGAGTACTTCAAAAATAAAAATGAGGACAAAGGGGCCCAATGTATAAATAAAGCAATTTGCTGTTTCTTAGTTTCCACCAAGGACAAAGGAAATGACAGTATAGTGTCTCCCCATGATCCTTTGAAAGCTGCACTATACTGTTGGGTTCCTCTTTGGCAATCTTTTCTTACGCAAGTGACTGAAATCTGTCAAATTCCGATAGACAGAAACTGAACCTTATTTTAATGTGTGTTGTCGACCTTCTGCTGAGATAGATCTCAGAATAGATCAACCTTCTGACGCTTGTTCTTATATCAGCATATCTGTAGCTTGTGGAAATTTAAATATTAAAGCATAATGTCTGAATCATAGCAACCTTTCAGTGTCCAATGAGAAAGCCAATCTGCCAGGTTCACGTGGTACGTTTTACTCCATCTGCAGAAATAAGCTTTGTATGTGGGCGGGGTTTTTTGTTGGGTTTTTTTGGGGGTGTGTGTAGGGGTTTCTCTTGGTGGGTTTTTTTGGTGGGTTTTGTCGTTGTGGTTGTTTTTTTTTAAAAAACAAGCAAACAAACAAAAACCACCTGAAAGCCCAACCCTCTTTGAAAATAATACAATTTGGGAGCTGGCTAGCGCATAGTACTTTTTGCAGTGTCACATTTAGTTCCTCAACAAAGGACATGGATTTTTGTCTGCAGAGAAGTGCTAGAGGAGGAAAAGCAAGATCCTACAAGTTTGGAAAAATGGGAAATTTGGTTGAGACAAGCAAATGTTGCCAAAGCTGCCTCAGATTACCCAGTTGCACCCAGTAGTTTCTCCGCATATGGTGCCTGATGCGAAGTGTATCGCAGCAGTGCAGTAATTTGAAGGCATAGGAGTTGTGTAGTAGTAAGCACGCAAGCAGAGGACTGGAGCAGATGATCTCCAGAAGTCCGGCCTAAATTATTCCATATCCTGAGGATGTTCCTGCCTGGGATCCGTGAAAGTTCTGAATAAAAAGTTTGCTTTAAAATACAGGCATGGGGAGGGGAAAAAAAAAAAAAAAAAAAAAGAATGATGAAGCCACACGCTAGCATTTAGGCAGTAAAAGACATATGAAGTAGCTAAAGTATCGTGACTAAAACGAAGGCTTCCTGAGGAAGGGAGGCTGGGGGCACTGTACTCCAAATGTCGCTGTATCATTCTCTGTTATTCGTAAACTGTTTGTCTTCACAATTTTCTTTCGAAAGCCAGAGCTAGCGCTGTTGCATCCGAAGCATGCATTTTGTGATTCATAACTGTGACTGATGCTCAGGAGAGAGATGCCTGAATGGAAGGACATTTGAAAATAGTTTGGTAGCCAGAGAAGATGCCCAGGGAACAGCCAAGCCCTTAAAAACTAACAGAAATGAAATGCTGTCCTATTAACCCTCTGAGGCAAGGGGAACAGTATTGCTGAGATCCTGTCTTTTGTTGCTGAAGGGTTAAATTAGCATACTTATTTAGTAAAATACTCAGATTTGGTTGTATTCTACCCTGCTCATAAAACTGGATAATGAGTATTTTCAGGGTGGGTGGTGGGGTTTTTTTGTTTGTTTGGGTTTTTTTTTTTTGGTTTGGGGTTAAGTTTGTTTGGGGGGTTTTTTGTTTGTTTTGGTTTGGGGTTTTTTGTTTGTTTTGGTTTGGGGTTTTTTTGTTTGTTTTGGTGGGGGAGTTTTGTTTGTTTATTTGGGGTTTGGGTTTGTTTTTCCATGGCTGGAGAAGGAAAAATATGCACCTACTGTGTGTAAACTTTTTCAGACAACGTGTGACTGTCCTGACCTGCTGTCCCTTGTATAAGATGTCTCTTAAGAGAAGGTGGTTAAATAATGCCAGTGTTGTATGACAGAAGTTTTGTAATGTGAGTAAATATCATCTGTTTAGCTGTAAGCAAATAAATCCTTTAAAATATCATAGTGGATACCTTAGGGGAAGAAATATGTGCATTCAAAATTAAAGCAACTGGAAAATATTGTAGCCTTTTAAAAAAAACTTAATTTTTTGTCTTTTTTTGTCTTCTCTTAGAAAAATAACATAACAAAAATATGTCTGTATTCCAAAATAGAACTATTTAGGACAGAAAATCAAAACAATTTTAGGTCCTTTAAGTTCCTGGATAAATATATTCTATCAAGAACTGAGTGTTTGTTCTGAAGAGTTTTGATGGAATACGTTTTTATAAGCCCGGGTTAAATAACATTTATAAAGGTAAAATGTCTTAACTCACTGTCCATCTGATATTGTATGTTCTGTTATAAAAACAAAATAGAATTTCAAAATGGCTTTCTGAATGTGCTAAGCATTCCCAAGGTGGGCAAGGTGCAATTACTTATCTTTTTGGAAACGCTGGTCTTAAAAGGTTTTGGATTTTTTCAAATACTTTTGTGCTTTCATGAAAAATGGAAACATCTCCAACTTCAGAGGCAAGCTGAAGCTATGTATATAGCCTACGCAGTGGGATCCTGCTTTGGAGGAGCGTTGTGCCTGCAATTATTATGTCTTCATATTAATTACACAGCCAGGAAAAGGAAATGGGAGTGTTGTTCCTCTTCTTTGAGGAAATCAGCTTATTTCAAGTTTAATTTAAAAATAACAAACATCCAAAAAGTCTTATACATTTGAAGGGGAGATTAGTGTCAGGGTTTTCTAAAAACTTCAAGCCCAAATATATCAGCAGATAGAGACTGCTATATTCTTGAAAGTGCTGGCATGTTCTAGGAGCAGAGTGTGGGAAATCACCCTTACTCTAAGTCTCTGAAGATGAAAGCAGGTACGTGTGTCCTCTTTAGAGGATGTATTGCTCCTCTTGTCACCCATGTCTCCTCTGACATTGGCATTTCTAATATTCTGATTCAGGATCTCAGTGCAGTAAAGATTCGTGGTTGGTAGGCATGGGAGTTGGTTTTCTTCATTTCAGAATGGACCACTGGATTCCTTCGGCCAGGAATACTGAAGCAGTGTAATGTTAATCAAAATTTTAAAAATAGTCATTTATAATGTTTGACTATATTAAAAAAAAAATCTGTTACGTCCCTCTTTGCAGAGTTTTGTTCACAGTGTGGATTTCTTGTCTTTTCAGCTTTGCTTTACTGTTTTGGGATCCAGAAAACAAATCTTTTTAACTTTATTAGCATGCTCTGATATTCTTAACATTGTACTTAGTTATTTATAAAGAACAAGTTAATAGATTAGTAAATAGTATTAACCAAGTGGTGCTTAGTGATTTCCCAGTGTAATAACAAATAGGGGTACCAAGATAGTTAACTGTACAGATAATTAATGGCTGCATGTTTGGAGCCAAATTCTCTACTACTATTATCGTGAAACAAGTGGAGTTTTGCCAGCAAATAACTTGGCCTGTTTTCTGTTTGGCTGCCTGGAAATGCTTTTTTATTTCGTAAGCCCCAGTGTTTTGGAAGTTCTGTCTGCATGGAAATCGTGGTAGATCATGGTAAACATGGAAACTATAATTTCCAGGAGATAGCAGATGTTTAGGGGAGTTAGTGAGCGGTAACTCCAGTACTGAGTTTTAATTGTCACATTCTCAATGGGCATATCCCTATTTGATGTCCTTAAGCTGGTAATAACCAGAGAGTTGATTTGTTTTATTGAGTTGTGTTGGTTTTGGTTTTGTTTTGAAGGGGGAGGTATAGTGCATCAATTCATAAATTAAAAAGCATATTCCTATGTGCACAAGATTTTAAATTGGGAAGCTGGTATATATTGCTAGGTGGAATAATCATTTTAAGTACCTGAACTAGATAAGTGCATGTTGAATGTTTTTGTTTGTGCATAAATTCATTCTTAATGTTGTAGGGCATAGCTGGATGCAGGGAACATGAAACAAACTTGACAATGTCTGAACCAAGATTTTGGTGTCAACTGCGAGGTGAAATTCTCTTTATTCTAATTATTTATTAAAAATTTATTAGCAGGCTTTAAAGATATTGGTGGGGCAGCTCTTGAGGGATGAGCAACCTAAACATATGCCTTCCTGTTTCCATAGCAACACATCATTTTCATCCTTTCCAGGCAGCCTAGATTGTATTGTGTACTTGCAAGAGTATTAGATACAGAAGCGCTATATTAACAGCTCAGTAGTTTTTCCTAAACCTTGCTATTAAATATTTTTGGTTTGGATGTTCATTAGAATAAAAAAGTGCCCGGGATTATTGTGCTTTTTTAGAGGAATAAATTATGGCAGCAGAGCTGAAAATGGGAAATAACTGGCAACCGGGGTGAAGTCTTTTGCTTTGATTCATTGACTGCAAAACTGGCTACTCCTGTGACCGTGCAAATGCACTTTGTCAATAAGGTCAAGATTTTAGCAGGCATAGTTCTCAGAGTTCTCAGTCCGGTGGTTATTGTTAAAATCTTTGGAAGTGTTTTTGGTTCATATTGTTTGAGCTGTTGGAGACAACTGAAGTAATATAGTAAAGGTTAAGGCTATAAATGGTGGCCGTTAGCAAGGACCAATTTTCCAGCACTGTGGATCATGGCCTTGGAAGCACATTTAGAGGTGGCATTTTCAAGCTCAACATAAGATTTGGTAGCTTTCCAGGATACTTAAAGGCCATTTCAGACTGCGGCATATTCATATTTTGCTGCAAGCTTGACCCTGCTTTATTGGATTTGGAATGTCAAACTTGTCTATCAAGCCATAGATTTCTAAGACTGAGACAGAGCATCTCAGTATCAATTTCACACAGTTCTCGGCTGCTGTGAGCACAGGAAGCTCCTTTAAAAGTGTATCCTTTGGACAGAGAAATATCTTTTAGAAATAGGCATCTTTTGTCTTGTCTGCAGGAGATGAATAATTCAGTATATCCCTGTGCAAATGTTTATTACTCTCTATGAAAAAATGTGTGCACCTTATTTTTTCTCTCCATTTGTGTAGTGTCAGTTTCCCAGTGATGATTCTTTGTCAAATACAGCAGTATACTACAGTGTTTTCTGAGCTGATTGCATACATGTCTTCTCTTTTGGCATTGTGGAGGCTTAAATTACTGTTTAAACTGTGAATTTTAAAATGCTATTTTAATGTTATCACTATACAGTAAAAGAAGCAAATTACCATGAGGGAAGTATTTAAGAAATGCATAAAGATGCAGATCACCACAATATTTTCCTTTGGCCTTCAGGTTTTTTAATTTTCTATTTCTCCATTTGTATAAATTTTTCCATGAGGTTATGTGAGGCATGTCAATAAAAATCAAGAGCTTTCACAGTAGTTGTTGCTATAGTTACATGGTGTAGCTCTTAGCCTCCTGCACAGAAAGTAAACCACCTGCAATTCCATAAAATCCTTTATTGGCAGAGAAAGATTGAAAGAGACAGTATTGGCGTGCAGGTCCAGAGCAAATTCTAGGTTGCTTTGATATTCTTGCAGCTAATGCTGTCTTCTTGCAGAGGTCTGCATAAATGCTTTATGGATGAGGACAGCATGGAAAGGGGACAAAAGACATCATTTGGGGGGGGAGGGGGAAGGTGCTGGATGCAGAAAATGGAAGATAAGAAATAAGTACCAAAATGAACTAAACAGAATCTCAGTTCATAGCATGTATCACCTCCAGGAAAAGAGGGACTAAGTTGCCTTTTAAAGCCCTCTGATTCGTACCCCTCCATACAGACAGAAATGTCATGCTCACAGAATGTTGCCGTTCTCCTGACTCTGGAATTCAGTGCTTAACTTAATCCTCGGGGTCTATCCAGCACAAATGTGGAAATCGGCACTGAGTCTTCAGAGCAGCTTTTTGTCTCAGCAGATCTCACATGCTTTTAGGAAGCCTAGAATGGCTTTTAACATGGCTTCTCTGTACTCAATCAAATTCCACTTTTGTTATGCATTATTTCTTCTTCTCTTTCCTATATGACCATTACTTTAAGGATTTGGTACGAATTAGTGTGATAAACCATAGACTTTTAAAATCTTCTCTTGGATAGGCAAATGTCCCTGGTGTGTAGATAGGGAAACAAAAGCACTGAGGAGCATTTGCTTATGGAACTGCTTTGTAAAGCAGGCCTATAAAAAATTGTCTTTACCTTCACTATTCCCTTCCTTGAGCTTTTTTTATGACTGAATAAAGTAGGACGGGTTTATTTCATATCAGTCACCATGTGAGAAAGGACAGTTAAGTAAGTGCATGATGTCTCATCTTATGTTAAATTTGAATGTTCATTTTTCAAGTATGTTCTAAATATACAGATGAGCCAAGATTCCAGGACCCAATAACGCCTTCACTGCAGGGTTTTTATTCACTTTTTTCTTAAGTTCCCAATTTACAGAGCAATGTGAATCTAATCCCATGGGTGATTAAATAAAACAGAGATTTTTAGAGTTTTCTTATTATTTATTTTCATTACATAACATCTACGGGCTCAAGGTGAGGTCAAACCTTGTAGTAGAGGACGTGGTAAAAGATGTTCCCTGGCCTAAACAAATAACAATATAAATAGCTCAAATAGTTGAGATGAGTTGGGAAAATATAGAAACGGCAAAGTTGGTGAGTAGCCTTTGGCCAGTAATGCAGGCAGCACTCAGAGGTTTAGTCCCCCGCTGTCTGCTGCTTCTTGTGATGGTTTTTGCCATTTGTTGGGAGGGAAGGTCTGACCAGATTGCTTCAGAGCTCAGGAAGGAGGATTATAGTTCTGCTTTGTGCCGGGTAATTCTCCCTCTATATTGAGAAGGCTTAGAGTCACAGGGCTAAGAGGAGCGAAGTGTTAGTAATGGAAACTGATAGCTGGAAATGAACAAATTAGTTCTGACTCAGGTTTTTGCTCTCAGCTACAGTCAAACTTTTTTCATCATGGCTTCTTTTCTTATTTCAAGGAGAAGCAATTGGTCCCCTTGCCATTCCCATCGAGGCTTGCCTTCACTGCTTAAATCCTGTTACAACCTTTGCTTGGTTATCAGTTGGAGCAGCAGCTTTGAGTCCATCCATGTATTCAACCTGAAAGAGAACTGAAGGTTACCTAACCACACTGTCAGCTAAGTAATTTTTGCACCTCCTTGGACTTGGGTCTAACCAGTGCATGCTGACATGAGGCTGAACTTGACTTAATTACCTTGTGAATGAAAAGTTGTGGTCAGTATCATGTTAGTCAAATAAAATCTTCAAAAGTAGAATTATGCATTGGAATGAATACAAACTTGTCATTGTTTAATTGTCCTCTGGAGAGCCCAAAAATTTCTCAGTAGCAAAAGCATCCAAAAAGCATCCCTTGCAGAGAGAGCAAGAAATATTTCTGTCTGCGAGAGCTTTGGGAGCTTTCTAAAACAAACGAAAAACCCCAACCAAACAAAAAACCCCCACAACCTAATTTAAAAAAAAAAAAAAAAATAATGAAATAAAGTGGTGTGGGAACTGTAGACTAATTAATTAGAAAAATCTCCTAAGAAATTCTGAAAAAGATAGCCTTTCGTGCTGGAAATAAACAATTCCATCAGCAACCTTTTCAGCAAGACACATTGACCTGGAGAGAAGGTTTTGAAAGTCAGAGCTGCTGAAATTAATGGAACTGTATTTCAACACAGTGATTTAAAGACAGTTTTAAACAATGAAGGGCTATCACTTAGACATAAAAATAATTTCTATTTCCTAAGAAATTACTGAAGTGTAATGTTTTTCCTCCACAGTAATAGGCATTCTCATGATGAAATTGGAAATAAACCTAATCCATCGGGTAGCTGAATAAACTTATGAAGTCCTCTTTAAATTTAATCAAACACAAATTAACTGCCTTTGAATCCAGACTTGACTTCTTTTCCTATAGTGTGTATTTGAACTGACTAGATACCTAAGATGCAGTAGAACTACAAAGATAGAGCATGGTGTTTACTGAAGTGGCACCTAATGCGGTGCTGATCTTCATGCTGCAGATTTTGTTAACTGGACAACATTTTGAGTTGTCTGTGTATACATGACATTTTGGAAGATTACATCACCTTCTCAAAAATGTTTAAAGATTTTAGGGGCACTTCAGTGAGTTTCTGATTTTGCCTTTGAAGTATCTGATTTTTCAGAAAGCTCAGTGTCTTCTGAAAACAGGTTTGTAAAGCAGCTTGGGTTGGGCAGCTAGGGTAAGATTTGTCTACTTTAAACTGTCTGAGTTAGGTATCTGTAGAAAGGAAGAGATGGGTGAAAGGGTTGTACAAGACTTTTGGCTTCAGGTATTTGCCTTGGACGAGATAAACCCCACTCTAAAAATACCTGTTTGTCTCTTGAGTATGAAATGAGTTAGATGTCTAGGTGAAGGATGGATACGTGCATACATACATGTACATACACGTAAGTAGATGCACCATAGATGTTTTGGGCTTAGGCAAATTGAATCCCACTTCTAGTAACTGAGGGTACTCCAAATTAATAGTGATATCTGCAGAGGGATGTGTGCAGAAAAAGAAAACGTGGTGCAAGATTCAAAAACATCAAATCTGTTAAGTAAAGAGTCCTGCAAAAGATAGCCAGGCCTGAGGTGGGCATTGCTGGCTGTGAAGGGTGATGGAGTGATAGGTGAGTGGGTAGCGAAGCAGTGGCAAATGGGCAATGTGTCTTTCAGAAGTATGTTACTTCACTGTTGGAAACAGCTTTTTACAATTTGGACTTAGTATCTTGGCTGTTGCCAGAGAGAGTTAGCTGCTTCAAATGTCTCCCTATGTAGATACTAGATACATACCTCCTCTATTTCCTTGTGCAATATCCATAATTATATGTATATTTTCTGTAGAATACATCTCTGCATGTGTGTATGGACATAAAAATATTTTACAAACAAATGTTAAGTGTAGTATTGCCAGTGGTGGTGTAATTCTTTTTACTCGCTTTTTTGGACAGTAAATTGGTAATTACAATGGGTGGCTGTGGTCATCCTAAAATGCCTTGAACTGATCACTTGTTGTATCCTTTGTAGTATTTTTAAATAAAGATTATGGCCTTTATTTTTAACTTCTTTTTTTTGTATCAAAAGTTATATGGAAAGCGTTAAAATGCTGATAATCACCAAAAAAAAAAAAAAAAGAGGTTCTAATTTGGGGAAATATACCATTTTTAAGTGTTTGAGTGATTTGGGAACATGAGTCACTTCTGCAAATTTGGTTGGACACATAAATTTCATATTCTTGCTTCGCCTGTTCCTGGGTAGATACCAGAAGCCTCCAGAGTCAAAAGAATGGCATTTTGGTTTACCCATGAATATGGACAGTTCTGTTAGTATGTGATCTTGAAGAGTAAAGATCTCTTGGCTTGTACAAGAAATATTTTCACTATTAGTATTCAGCAGGTGTTATCACAAGACATTTGAAACAGCATCAGAGAAAAACGGTTTAAAGTTATTTAAGGAGATATCTCAATATTGACTGACTTTATTGTCTTTGAATTTGGTTGTTCTGTTTTCCAGCAGTTAAAAGAATAAATTCAGCTTCTCTCATATTTGTATTACAGGTTAGTGAGAACTACTTTATAGCTTTCATTTGTTTGAATGTTGTATATATAGTCCTGTGGATTTATGCATGCCTATCATGTATTGATTTTCTCACTGCAAATGGAAACTTGCTGTTTCACCAGAAGTTTGGGGTGATTTGGTTATAGTTGTCTTATCCATAACTTAAAAGCCTTTCAAGCTATTTTTTGGGTTTTCTTTTTGGGAGTAACGGTAACTATTTGTCATAGTGCCAAATGTGGCCTTGAATTCTAATTCTTTTCTGGCTAGCTTTCTGTCTAGGTTGTTTTCTATAGCTGCTCCTGCTGTGTGATTAGCCTAATGCCCGCTATAAGATGGAAGAAACTGGCTTTCTGCATGGATATAGGAAAGGGCAGTGAGGCCAACGCATGAAGGAGACCCCATATTTCCAGTGTTTCTGCTTGCTCCAAATCAAAGAGAACAAAGCTCTTGAATTCTTAATTTGGTCAAATATTCTTTCAGAGATAGGGTTAGGGGTTTTGTTTGGTTGGCTTGGTTGTGAAGAATACTTTATCCCAGGTCTCTGGCAGATGTCGTCCTTCCAAACAGTGCCAGATACTCCTGTCTCGATTCCAGCTAGTTTCCTCTTTTCCCTGAGGTTATGCAGAGGATCAGATGGGACAGTGCCAAACAGCATCTCGGGGACCCAGCTTGCATTGTCCATTCTGGTCCTCTGACCTTCTGGAGCTGGCATGGAGCCTCTGACTCCCTCTGCCCATCAGCTGTCTTCCTGTCATTGTGCCAAAGACAGATTTTACTTTCCAGCCTCAGATCCCTGTACCTGATGTGTGAATGCTCTTTTCACTGTGACTTTTTTGCCAGGGTCCAGAAATACGTACTAGGGCAGAAATTTTCAGAAAACCTCTCTGTAGTATTAATTGCAGGAGATTTTCATCTTAGGACACACTTTTGTGCTTGCCTTTCTCCAAGGACTGACTTGATGCATTCCCTCTACTTAAGGAGCTGCCCCCAATTCAGAATTTAGGTGCATCTTAACACTGGTGGAAGCAAAGTCATGAGGTGTCCCCAAAATGTACCTTGAACCCCCTGCAGCAGAGGTGTTTGCCTTTCATATTCAGAACAACTCGAGTGGTGCCACTTGACACCCAATGGCATCCCAAATTCTGCCCGCATTTCTTTCCCACTCTTGCTCACTTCTGGTGAAGATTAGGCAGGAGTGGTGTGAAGAGTAAGTCTACAGACTTCTGACCCACAGAGGAGGCTGAAGGTAGAAATGTGGAGAAGATGTGCTGCAGAAGGGTTATTCCCCAACTAAATGACCTGAGTTTGTAAAAGGTGTGTTTGCACACCTGTGTGTACTCCATTCCACTTTAGGACTAGGATCTCTTTAGCCCTGTGTGTTGCTGGAAATGATTAATTTTTTTAGCTCAGTATTGAAACTCAATAACTTTCTTTTTTTAACGAGAATTATGTGTTTGTAATTTAATAGTTTAGTGAATAAAAGTAAAGGAGAATAGAGGAAATGTGTCCATACAGGTATAAAATGTAAAAATTAGTAAGCTGTGCTTTACATCTTGCCCAGAATCTCTGTTCTGCACCAGAAAAGTAAATATGTCAAAATCTGACCTTAAGCAAACTAGTTTTTGCTTTTAACAAATATTGATGGCAGAACTCTTCTTTTGCTTAATATCGACAAGCAATTCCTCCAGACTTCACTCAACAGTCATGTATGATTTTGAACTGATGTTTAGAGAAACAGATCCAGTCCTGCCCTCTGGGCACTTCTTTTTTTTGAAGCTGTCTGCTTTGATTCTCTTCTTGACTGTTCTTAATTCTTATGGTATCATGCTTATTTTTTAATTATGCCTGACAAAGCCTATTCTCCCACTACTACTTTTATATCCAATTGACTATTTGCTTATTTTTTTCCAGAAAGCTTACTAAATTATAAAATATTGCTTTAAAAGTATAGCTAAAAAAAAAAAGAGGTGTTATTCCTAAGGTCCCGATCTTCAAGGCTGTTGGTTACCTGGGAAAGGAAAGAAAACTTCTCTCCACCCTCTGGTAAACATTATTTATCTCATTACTTTGCATAAATTTCTTGACTGGGTGATATGACTGAAGTTCCTGATCTTTTCCTAACCCATAAGAAGTGGGAAGTGCTGGAACACTTGGGTTCTGCTTTACAATAGACCCTGAAAACCCTCTCTGAAATGTAGCCATGTAGATAGGACTGCAGGTGCAGTTTGTGGTGGTATTACTTTGCAGTTTGTGGATTTTTTTTTTTTTTTAAACTGTTTTTCTTCAGTATTCAGCTACTGGTTTACTTGCAATTGAAAATTAACACAACTGGCTGCAGAGCCAACCTCAGGTGAAAACATTGTGTTTCATCTGCCCCTTTGAGCAAAAAAAGACTTGCCGTTGGTGCACACACTTGAAGTAAATCTCTAAGGTCTATGTTTGAAGTCTAAATCGTATTTTTTTGCTTGCTTGCTTTCATCTTTTGTCACAGGTCTATCGACTGTCTATTTTCTTCTTTGAAAGGGATGCCGTTAGTTCACAGAACTGTTATATGAGGTAGAGAGAAATGATGGTTTTAAGTGGCAGCAGTGTTAACATGGGGGATGTTAGCAAGTCATGTACTTTTTGCTCTTTGTCTAGGTGCTCAAACGACCTGACCATTGTTGTATCTGAGTAGATCTTGAGTTACCTCATTTAGACCCTAACACAGCGGCAAGTATAAGGATCCCGATAACAATAGGCACAAAAACTGAGACAGACAGGCAAGGCACATGACCCATAGGAGTTTTATTAGACGTGTGCTTGCACTACAGTACAGTGTGGTATAGGCACGCTTGAACCAGATACAAATAGATTAACTCAAGTACAACAGTTGCAGCACAGAGGAAACATAATCCACAAATCCTGCCCAGAAAGGAGGGTTAGCTCATCCTGAACTCTCTCCGACTACAGCTGTGCTATAGCTGGTATCAAGCTAGGTATTTTAACGCTCTCATGGGTACACATGTACTACAGTGCTGTCACTGTTAAAACTGCACTATGACTATTTCAGGGGAGCCATCATCTGAGCCATTGTGTTACGCTAAGATTACAACTTGAAACTTCGCAAAGTAAGGCATCCTAATAACGTCACTGCTGAGTTGCAACTACTGCTGTTCTGAGGCAATGTTTGCGTAGCTGTGAGAAAATCTGCTAGTTCTATCAGTAAGAAGGAAACGGAGAAACTCGGTGACCACTTGTTTCCTTGATTTTTCTCTCTGCATTTCTAATACTTTAGCTTGTGACTTCTGGACTTCACCTCAGATTAGTTTCAAGCATGGGGAAAAAGCCCTCACTTGTTTAATATCAACAAACAGGTTTTTTTAGACTCCACTCAACAGTAATGCACATTCATATCATGTGTCTTGAAACTTGACCAAAATGCAGCCTTGCAACTGATAATGGAAAATGAAAGGGGAAAAGTCCAAACTAAAGCCCATTTAAACACAAAGCTATTTTACAGAAGATGTCCATATGGAAGGTTTACGCTTTTCACTTCTTGCTTCTGATTGAGAGAATTGTGTTCTGCAGAAAAGGACACCTTCAGAAACAAACCCCAGAATCAAACACTCACTTTTGTTTGGTGCAAACAGCCCTTCTGGGGAAGAGAATAGCAATCAGATAAGAAATTGTAGGTAAATGTGACCATATGGAATATCTTTTTACCTTTTGTTGTAGCATAAGTACTTTTTTATAAGCTGCCAAGAACTGACAACCATATATAGCCTGGTCTGCATGATCACCTTAAAACTACGTACTTGTATATAGACCAATGTATGATACAAAGAGTTGCTGTATAAAACATGTTAAGCACCAAAGCATTTCCAAGATATTCTTTTCCAACCTAGCTGCTCTTTCTTGAGGAGGAGGTTCCTGAGAGCCCAGTGGGGTCTCTTGTTTCTGACTTCAGTCAACAAATTAGGAAGAAGCACCATTTCGCCTGCATGCTGCTGCTCATTTTGCCATCTGTACCTTCTTCTGCTCTATGATTTGCTTAGTGCTTTGAAAGCTACATGTAGTACTGTAATGTAGTTTGAGGGGTTTTTCGGACTCCTGCTTCTGTGTTTGTCACTGAACTTTCTATCATCTCTTACTTTTCCTAGGCCTGTGCTGAAGATGGCCTTCAATTATAGGTCTTGGATGTAACGTTCTAGGTTAGAAAGAGTCACAACTGTCCCCTCCTTTTCATTGTATAATCATTTGCATCCCTTTAAAGTCTGTGTAAACTTGATATGGCAATGCTGTATGCCCAGAATACATGGGTGCAAATGGCTGTGGCACCATATGGTCCCATGGGACATTTGAATTACTTGCATCCATCTAGATGTGCTTTGACATACTGCTTCATCCATTTTATTTCACATGCATGACCTCTTACTAAGCACTTAGTAGAAGGTATTTTCTGTATGTTCTGTTTGACATCATACAGAGGGTCACAAGACCGCAGTTGCTGGCTCTGTCATGAGATTATGATTGTCTAGTTCTGATCATACAAAGTTAAAGCACTGTGACACGTTTAATGCCTGTCATTTTGAGAAGCAGGGATATAAGTTCTGAATGAATGTCACTCTGCTGTGCCTGATATTCTGAGAGAGCAGACATTAGTGCCACGTTCAGAACCTCAAGACAAATCTCTCCATTAACTAATTGCTGTCAGGTGTCTTTGTCCTGTAGTTAAACGAGCAAAATTTAAAGATTTTCTTGTCTTCTACAGGTGTAAAAAAAAGCATCTTTAATGCTTAATCCTCTCTGCACTGCAGCTGCTTCATGTATGATATAATCCTCATGTATTGTCAGTGGACCAGATACGTTCAGTCTTGCACAAAATCGTGAGCCCAGGTTTTGTTCTGTGTTGAGTTGGAGATGCTTTCCTGTTGGGAAGGAATTGACACGTTTGAGTAAAACCAAAAGGAAAACCTTGTGCAGCACCTGTGAGCTTTAGTTATAATAAGTACCATTTGTGTTTCCCAGTGAAAACAGAAATGTGAACAGTTAATCCTTGCAATAGAATTCTCTCCTTGCTACCTATGCACAGCAAAGCAAACATCTCCAACTTACAGGACTTCAGTTTCGTCACAGAACTGTAAAGGTGCAGCAGCCCAAGAAATCTTTAGTTGCAAGTATGTTGTTTTTAAATCCTAGGACATAGTTTTGTGAATTTTTTCCTCATGTTTTTGTCTTCCAAATGGCAATGCATAACTGAGGAAAAAAAAAATAAAAATACATCATAAACTAACCTGAATCGTAACCTAAACCATGGCTTGTTTGATGTAATGTGCAATGATTCTTTTAAATGGATGCATGTTAATTTGTGCAGTGAGCCATTCAACTCCTGCTTTGAAGTGCTCTGTGAGAACAGAACAAAATTTCTATTATTGTTGTATATTAGCAAGATAGCACTACCTCTAGTGAACAGACTCAGTTATTTGCATGATGAATCATAGAAAGGTCTGGGTTGGAA